>PVKH010021052.1:0-14426 GCA_004027955.1 Chaetophractus vellerosus | reverse complement strand
AGCAACTCCCGATTGGCGGAGGCAAATAACAAATGGGGAAGCACAACTGGGCGGCTTCCGATTGGTGGAGGCTGGCGTGTGACAAAGCAGTCTCCGATTGGTGAAGGCTGGTATGCGACCAGGCAGCCTCCAGAGGCAGGTCTTATGCCCATATATGGCCAGGCAGCTTCTTGCAGGCAGGGAGAGGCGGAGTTGTACTATGGGGGTAAGGGGAGGGGTGGAGAGAGGTGGAGCTGCACTGCAGCAGGGAGGGGAGGGGAAGGGGAGAGGTGGAGCCATGCCACTGTGGCTGTCAGTCATCAGCGTAACTTGAGAGGCTTCCAGCTGCTGCTCCAGTTCCTCCCACAGAAATATTGCAAGAATTACCAAAATGTGATAGAGACACAAAGTGAGCCCATGCTGTTGGAAACAATGGTGCCAAGAGACTTGCTCAACACAAGGTTTCCACAAATCTTTGATTTGTAAAAAACACATTATCAGCAAAATGCAATAAAGTGAAGTGCAAAAAAATGAGGTATGCCTGCACAGGACCTGTTGTAAACAGATAACCCAACACTTGAACAAAATCTACAGCAGGAAAAAATTCTCAAAGGCCCTGGAAAAAAAAAAAATTAATTTTCAAGACAGAAGCTAATGGTTCCAGGAAATGCCCCAAGTCTCTGACTGCACTAGGCCAACAGACTGTGTAGTTACAACTTTGCATGGATTGGCAAGAACAAGCCACATGTCAGAATCCATCAAGGTGAGCATCTTAGGAGAAAGCTTGTTACTATTTAATTCAAGCTCTGCCACTAAGACTCTGCTTTATGCTTTCGTTATTTCTCACCTGGACTTTTGTTGGCATCTTGGCAGCCCTGTCTGTTCATCCATCATGCTTTTACTGTCTATTCAAAACACAGAAACACATTTTCTTTTCCCTACCAGCTGTAATTCTCAAACCAGCCTTTACTCAGGCAATTATACCAGTGTTCTGTTTTGTGAGAGAATTCAATCTAAAATTTTAGTGCCAGTGGTTAAAATACTTACTTCATGCATAACTTCAAGTTTGTATGGTTTTAATTCACATTTATGTTTCTGTTCGTACTTTACATTCTTTAATTGATTTATTTGTTAGCTGTGCCATCTGCAGACTTTAAGCACTGAGCTTCCACAAATGACTTTTTCTTCCCAAAGCTGTTTTGAAACTATTTCCCTTACCTTAGTATAATTAGAGCTATGCTACATTCTCATCTTCCCAAGTTGAACATTTTTATGGCCTTGCCTTCTTTTATCTTTATTCTAAGTTAGATTATTACAGGCCAGGGCATACAAAACAATAACTTTTTAACCATATGGATAATGGTTTTGTTTGGAATCCCATAGGAGGGAGGACTCTAACTTGACCTCTGGGTTCTGCTTCATCTAGAGATACCATGCAAAGCTATCAATGAGATAATAGCTGTCCATTGGTTCTAAGGGTTGGTTTGTGAGTGTAGGAAGTCTTCTGATCAGCTGAGAGCTTATGGATATGAACAGCTCTCTTCTAGTTTATAATCCCTAACCTTCCAGGGAAAGGCCTTTTCCATCTTGGTATACCCAACTCCTACTCTGGCACCTGGAGTCTGTAAGTGTTTAATAAATGATTGTTAGCAGTGAGTACATTTTAAATCCAAGTTAGTTATCTTATTGGTCTAGCAAGATGGTCAACATGGAACCGGGTGAAAAGAAAAATTTAGTTTATGTTTTGACCTCACTCTTTACCTAATTGTTAAGATCTTTAAGGATGGAAGACCACGCAACGTTCCCCTTCTTTCCCTTTGCCTGTAAAAGTTGCACACTATATGGCATTATCTCTTCTATTTTTCCATTCAAGGTGTGATTGTGGATGACCAGAGAGTATTTTGCCTCTGACAATCAAGAGTGTTGGGTCAAGTATCCTTAAAAAAATATATTTGTGTATGGATGAGTTTTAGGCTTTTGCTCTTGGAAGTTCTTTGCTTCAAATATTGAACCATTATGGGGGGTGGGGTGGGGTGGGGAGAAGACTCTTGAGATTCTTTCCATGCCTGTAAATCTATAGAGAACACTGGTTTTTACTTTGGCTGCACACTGGAATCACCTGGGAAGCTTTAAAAATTGTTGATACCCGGAACCCTCCCCAGATTTCTTATTTAATCCATCTGGGGTATGGCCTGGGCATAGGGAAGTTTAACATTTCCCCAGTCAATTCTAAAATGCAGCCAAGATTGAGAACTGCTGATATAAAGTATGATTTTTAAATACTCAAAGGCTAGAAATCTACATGTGGTACATTTTATATTCATACTACTATTTTATGACCAGGTTTTCATATTAAAGTACTATCAGTACACTGCTTAGAACAATACATTTCAAAGTGCCGGTGATAAATCGCCTGGGGGTATTTGTGAAACATGCAGATTCTTGGACCCCATCTAGAGAGTCTGATTCAGTAGATCTTTAGTAAATCCAAATAGCAGCATTTTTAACAAAGTACCAAGAGATGCCTGTGCACACTAAAGTTTAAGAGCTACTGCCTTGAAAAGACATCTGAAAGAGTTAAAACAGGTTGAAGTAATTGTAACAGGAACCATGCCACTGGGCAATCTTGTGATCATCTATCTCTGATGTATAAGACCTCAAAGTACAGACAAAACAGGTTTACATTTTCTTTCTAAATTTCCTAGCAGTTTCTGTGAGAATTATATTAGCAACAGAAAGGGGCTTTTTAAAAAACTTTAATCCCTTGCATCAGTGCACAATGTCGATCCTATATAAAAGTATATTTAAAATATTAACTTGAATAATAATGCTAATCCTTTAGGTTTAAAAAAAAGGTGTAAGTCTAATACTGCTACCATATTTAAAAATACATACACATAGAATACCTTTCAACTTGGTTTAAAAAAACATCAGTCCTTGATCCACTAATATTTTAAAGGAACAGAAAAAATTTTAAGGCATCCAGTGATGTTTGGCTAATTTAAGAACATTTAGGATAACAAACTTTTTGAGGCTTAAGACAAGCACACACTTCAGTTTAAGGCCCAAAGAGGCCTCACCTAGTTTAAGCTTCAGTGGAATTTAGAGAAGGAAAATGAATAACCCAATCTGGAATTACATCAAAATGTCAGTTTAATACATTTTGCCTTGTAATGGTGGTGTGAGTTCTAATGTCTGAATGATCAGGACTTGAGATTTCCAAATCATCTTAAAGATAATGTCATTACCAGGATGCTGCAGCTTTAGTTTTTTCTTAGCTCTTTCTTATCCATGCTTTAACCCAGGCCAACCAAGAAATGACAAGATCACATTGCAATTCATTGAAATAGCTGCAAAGAATTTCAACTATTTCTGTACTTTTGGGAAAGTTCACAAATTCAGGAAGAACCAAAATAAATTAAGACTAGTCAACGATGCATTTGGTTTTCTGTAAACTTTTAATCTTGGGCTTTTAAAGGCTGAATATCTGATGTTGTATCTGAGATCATATTATAAACAAATAACAGATTCAGTGGATGATGGTTGCTATTTTTCCTCACAAATTTTCCTGGTCTGTTTTATTGCTAGTAATATTTTTTCCCTCCTCAACAACACTTTTCCATGATTTCCATCCTAATTTCTTGGCCACAGGGATAGGCTTATATAACCTGGGTCAAGTCAATCATATTACCCATTTTCTTGACACAGTTGGTCCAAAGTTTGATTACATGACCCAAGCTGTGTGACTTAGGGCCCATTCAAGTATATCTCAATTTGAATTGGAAGAGAAGCAGCACAGCTTCTGGGATTAGGGTCCAGAAAAGATTTGTAAAGGTAGGCCAGACAATAGTGGTATTTCCCACCATTAGGAAAAAGCCTATCTCCAGTATGAGAAAATGAAGCCAAGCAAAGAAAAGCAGAAATCTAGGGTGGGCATAGAGAATCTGGGGGGCATTTGAATCTAATTCCAGAAGCTTTGATTCCTGCTTTGCTTTGATTCTGTGAGCTCTTCTCTAGCATCTTGTCTCAACTAATTAATTCCCTCTTTGGTTAAATTTATCTTGAATTGGGTTTCTATCATTTGCAACCAAAATCTGGATATACAATATGAAAGCAACCAATCCCAACCATCATTTTAGAGGAGAAAACAAATTAACTTGGCCAAGGGCACTCATCACAACTGGATTCACCTTTCTTTGCTCTTCCATCTTTGGCATGCTGTCTCTCAAGAAACAGCTGAAACTTTGAGTTAGTAGGGTTCATGTGTTTAACCTCAAACACTTCCATAATTGGTCCCAGGTAGATTTGTGACTGGGAAAACCGTTATCAATTCTGAGGTTGAGAACACACCCTTCCAGAGTTTTGAACTACAGCTCTGCAGCTGAATGTAGCTGCATTCATTATTCCTTTTTGAGCCAAGGCCCTAAAGATGCAATTTCCACACACTCACGAAAAATTTAGTGTTGTGGCACCTGCAGTGATCTAAGCAGTTAAATGTGATAATTAAAAAGATTGACATTTTTTAACTCTTAGAAGTAGTCAATGCCAAAAAGCCAATTTTATAATAGTAACCAGGAACTGCTATGCAAAGAATATAAAATGTAGTGAAAAAATGCAAAAACCATGCATGTCCAATAGGCTATAAATTATAATACATTTAGATACTTTGCAAAACAATGGGAGATTGGATTATTGGTTCCAGTTCTCTCTGTAATACTTTCTTACCACTTAACCCTCTGCCTTGTAACGCTGCAGTATGTAAGCAGAGTATACGTCTCTATCTGACAAATGTTAGATTAGCAAGGAGAATTGTTTGGACCAATGGGAAGTTAGAGGGTCTAAAGATCCCTGCATAGGTTGACTTGGCTTCTTGCACTTCTGCCACCTGCCATGAGAAGGGCAAACCTGGGAAAAGCATATCTGGGGAAGCAAGTTGAGCAGCCCTGAAGAACCACCACTGCTTGAGGCAGAGCTGGACTAGCTGAGCTGCAGGCCCATGGCAAGAAAGGTACCACTGCTAAGCCACTGAGATTTTGAGATTATATAGCCAAAACTAGTAACTAGCAAAATCAAGCAATTTCTGGAAAAACGTTTGTCACCTATTTGGTGAATTATTATGTACTTCATGAAGACAGAGGTAGCCTGGAAATCACTCGATGTTGTTTAAATAAATGTGAAAAGCCATTGATTCTCAATGGAACCATCTTAAGATGAGGGCAGGGACAATGGTCTCTCCCTCCCCAAGAAAATTAAACTGCAAATGCCACCGATCTCCTGCTTTCATTCCTTGTATATGAGATCTCATGCATGCAGAGAATGGAACTAAGTGTAGGTACAGTTTTTGGATTCAATATATCTTCACACAGGTATTCCTAATTTGTATCAAAACTATTCTGAAATTCAAAGCAATCCCTTCCTTTGCTAGGACAATGCAAAGTCAGAGTGTTGTATTTATATTAATGGAAATCTACATAATTTAAAATTTTACCTATTTTTTGATTAGGCAATATTTTTACATGCTATAAAATTCAAAAGGTACAAAAAGGTATACAGTGAAAAGTAAATGCCTTCCTAACTCTCACTTTCAGGCACCCAGTTCCCTCCCCAGAGGAAGCTGGCTACCAGTTTCTTGTATAACCTTTTGTTTTATTAGTCTCCTTGGCTACTCAAGCCAATACCATGAAATAGGTTGGCTTAAACTATGGGAATTAAATAGCTTATGGTTTTGGGGCAGATGAAAAGCCCAAATCAAGATGCCATCAAGATGATGCTTTCTTCCCAAAGACTGGTATTCTGGGGCTGGCTACCAGTGATCTTTTTTTCTGGACTCCTCTGCCACATGGCAATGCACATAGCAGCGTCTACCTTCTCTTCTAGGTTCCACTGACCCTCAGCTTCTTACTTTCTGTGGCTTTCTCTCTCTGTCTGAATTTCATTCCACTTATAAAGGACTCCAGTAATAAGATTAAGACCCATCCTGATTGGGCTGGGCCACACCTTAACTGAATCTCACCAAAAGGTCCTACTTACAATGGGTTCAAACCTGCATGAGAGGATTAAGTTTAAGAACATATTTTTCGGGAGTACATACAGCTCTAAACCACCACATCTTCCAAAGAAACTTTATGCATATACAAAAGGATGTATGTTCACAAATGGAACATACTTTAAGTTCTGCATTATTTTTTCAGCTAACAAGATATCTTGGAAATTATTCCATGAATACATATCGAGTTGTCTTTCTTTTTAATGGTTATGCAATATTCCATTTCATAGATGCCTCATTTTTTATCAAATTATATGCAGCTGGTACCATGTCTTAATTACTTCTGTACTCTCAGCATATACTGTATAACCTGGCAATGCATAGTAAGCATTCCTTAAATGTTTGTTGAACCAAATTGACTTAAAAGGTTAAATGTAAGGGTTCCAGAGGCTCATGCTAAATAACTAAGTTCTGAATGAATACCAGGCCTTTTGTATATGCACACTCAGAATTCTCAAAATTATGAGCCAAGGAAGAAATTTTATAATTAAACAGAATTTTATAAACTGCTTTTTATAGAGGAGTTTTGTTATAATTTGTTAGAAGAGCCAAATAGGGGTTTCTGTTTTTGTCAAAACTCAGAAAAGCTAGTTTGGGGCTTTTGAATCAGGCCAGAAAAGTGCTTCTTGAGAAGAATCCAACTCTCCTGAGATACATTATTTATAATGTGAGATTTTAGCTCCCCTACACTGACCTATAAGATTTACTGTAGACCAACTAAATAAAGCACTTTTCATATAAAATTATCTCATTTAAAACTCCTAAATCTTAGCTGAATTCTGCTGTCTTCAAAATCCATTTAGCCTGGTGATTAATTTAGGGTATATCTGAAAAATGAGTAGCCATCAGATAGGGGATTGCATAGGATTCTTGGCCTAAAGCATATAGCAAATAAGCATGTGGCCATATTTTAATTTGTGCCAACTGCAAATCATTTCTATCTCTCCTTTTAGAGACAAATCATTTCAATTAAAACCAAACACTCGAACAGGGTAAAAGTGATTGTCAACAACTTATAGCAATATACAAATTAACTATTTTTTCATTTTAACTGGTTTGGAATGCAAATTGAATTTAAAAACTTGAGCTGAAACAGTAACTTACATCTTTAATTAATTTGTACCAGGCTGAATGTATTTAATATTTTTATCTGAAACATTTAAATCTATCTTATAAAGGGGTAAAAATCCAGTGATCAAATTTAAAACTTTATTTAAAAAACATAACTTTGTTTTTAGAAAACAATTATTCAGTTCATGAGATTAACAAAAAACAAACAAAAAAAAACCCTGTCAAAGTTCATTACAATCTTTCATAGAATCAAAAACATTACAAAAGTATTGTGTACTTTACTATAAAACCAAGTTTTAAAAAATGGTAAACTAATCTAGTAACTAGAATAAAAGCAGATAAATTACCTTCAAAGGGAAAAAAATACTTGAGGAAAATAGAAAAAGGTATAGCATATATAAAGCAGGAAATTTAAATATCAGTTTAGTTCCTCATTGCCAACATGGCATTTATATCCCAGATGAGATTTCGTAATTGATCCATAATTTGCTTCAGCTGTTGATTCTTCTGTTTGAGTTTCTGTAGAAACAAAGAATTTATCAAAAAACATGTTTCATGAATATAGACCATGAATTTAAAAGATTAAAGTGTCTTAAATTAGACTCTAATGATCCAGACAGAAATTAAGCTAAATATTCCTTCAGGCAGGGAATCTAAATCCATTTCTGGCCTCAAATTCTAATTTACCCCCTCAGAGGGCTATGGTTCCATTTCCCAATCCCCTTTTACTCTCCACTTCCAGTGACCATCAAAGAAAATACTTTCAACATTTAATGGTTATACAACCTAAGTATTTAAGTTTTACAAGAGGCAGAGTAACATGAAGGTCAAGAGTACAAGTGCTAGAGAGATATCCAGGTTTATACTCCTCTCCTTCACTAACTAAAAAAATGTATGACCTTGGCCAAATTACTTAACTGCTCTGTGCCTCAGTTTCCACATAAGGAAAATGGGGATAATAACTGAACCTACCTCATGGAATTATGAGGATTAAGTTTGATACAAATAGTTTTTAGAACAGTGTTGGGCATATAGTTAGCATTTAACAAATGTTACTTGTTAAGCACAGAATATACTGTCAATATAGAGAATAGAGTATAATAAAAATAAAACAGTTGATGCAGTTTTCTTTCAAAAATGTGGCAGAAATCACTGTCTGCTCATAGCATGAAGTGTGATCTGCTTCTAATTCTGAACACTGGAGACAAAGTGGCAGGCCATTGTAGTATCTTCTTTACAACTAAGATTTGCTGAATACCCTGAATGCACAGGGCACATGTCTCTATTTCTATAGCAATGGGTTTCTGCTAGACCATGTTTATAATCTTTTTTAAAGCATCCTTTCTTCAAATCCTAAGTGGTAAAAAGTCTGCTTAAGTAAAGCATGATCAAAACAGAACATCTGGTCAAAATGTTTATTAATTATTATTATAACCATTATTCAACTGCCTTTTGGAAACATTACACCTGGCTATATTTAATTACATAATTTTATGGTATTAAGTTAAAACACCCCCAGATAAAATCATATATGTTCATTGTAAAAAGGCCTAAAATTTAAATTTTGATTTTAATAAAAAGCAAAGGAAATTGATTGTATTATCTCCATCTAGAGTTAGAGAAGTAAAAGGAATTAGGAAGCTAAGAGGACCAGCAAACATCAGAAAATAGATAAGCAATTTATAGACCTTAATGTTCTTTAATATTATGAGTTAAATTTAACTGATCTTAAAAAGAGAATTAGGGGGGGCCGGCCATAGCCCAGTGGATAGGGCGCCGGTTCACCACATGGGAGGCCCGGGGTTCGGTTCCCGGGGACCTCTCCAGGTGGGCAGACCACCTTGAGAACAGCAAGCTGCCGTGGGCAGGGCAAAAAAAAAACCCGCCAAGGGCAGGGCAAAGCTGCCACGGGCAGGGCGAGCCGCCTATGAACGGAAGCAAAAAGACGCCCGCGAATGGAGCAGAGCCACCTGCACAGTGAGCTGACTCGGCACGTCGCCGCAACGTGGGGAGACAGAGCAGACACAGAAGAACACAAAGAAAATGAACACAGCAAGAGCAAGCAGAAGGGGGGGGGTATGTTACAACAACAATAAAAAAATATTTTTAAAAAAAGAGAATTAGAGCTTCCTCTGCTTAGAGGGGCCCACACCAAATCTTGGTGTGTATTTCTGCCTTTCTCTTCCATTTCTCAGCAAGCTCTGTTCTTTCCCCCATTTCCCAAATAAATTCTTTAAAAAAAAAAATTAACAAAGTCAGATAAAACACAACTGTTCAGTATACAGGACGCAACCCTAAAGTTCAGCATTTGAGGCAAAGTTGCTATTAGTATTTCAGTTACTCAGTTCTCCTTGTTCAGTTCAGATAATCCTTTTTCTGAGTTCTGCTTTCATAAGTATGTGGTAGTCAGGTACTTAAGCAGTTGTCCATATTCATAACAAAACAGACCCAGTTAATTGGATGAGATGAGGCAAGGCTGGAAGACCAATAACTTTTTAATCCTAAAGACCAAGCCATTGACACATCTGTCAGCAGTCCAGGGTACCAGCAAAACAGTTAGGATTATAAAAGAAAATGTGCTACACTGGCAGGTTGCAAATCAGAGTTCCAGTTCAAATTTTGCCTTTAACTTGCTATTTGATCTTAGACAAATTCCTTATCTGCAGTTTCCTAGTCTGAGATGGGATTATATAATCTATAGAATCTGTACATCCCTACATAAGATGACAGTTCACCCAGACACCAGGGACTGAAAACCTGTAAGTTTACTTAAGTGAACTAACTCATGGCTTCAGAATGGTTGGCTGCTCTTTATCACCACTAAATTCTATAGCCCACCACTAAGACATCACTCCTCTAGTAGGGAAAATCTTGCTATCAAGACTCCCCTTTTACTTCTAATTTTCCAGAAGGTGTGGGGAAGAGCTATTGGGTAGGAATGAAAGGAAGAAAAAGAATGCAAGTTGATTTTTTTTAAAAAACAATGTTATTTAAATATACGTTCTGATATAAACTAAAAGGGTAAAAAGACAGACAATAGTAAGATATGACACATGAAAGCCAAAGAATAAAATGGTCAAAATAAGTAATGCATTTACAGTAGTAACATTGAATGCTAATGGGTTGAATTCTCCATCAAAAGTCACAGACTGGCAGAATGGATAAATAAGTATGAACCATCTATATGCTGTCTACAAGACGCTCTAAACAGGCTGAAAGTGAAAGGTTGGAAAAAGATATTCCACGCAAACAGTAACCAAAATAGAGCTGGCTTAGCTACACTAGTATTGGCCAAAATAGATTTTAAGTGCAAATATGTTATAAGAGACAAAGGAGACCATTACATATTAATAAAAGGGGCAATTCAACATGAAATAATCAAATATTTATGCACCTAACATGAGTGCCCCAAAATACATGAAGCAAACACTGGCAAAACTGAAGGAAGAAACAGATGTTTCTATAATAGATGGAGACTTCAATATACCATGCTTATAAATATATAGAATATCAAGACAGAGGATCAGTAAGAAAACAGAACTTGAATAATATGATAAATGAACTAGACCTAACAGACATATACAGAACACTACACCCCTAAACAGAAGAATATATATTCTTAAGCGCTCACAGAACTTTCTCCAGTTTAGGTCACAAAACAAGTCTCAATAATTTAAAAAGATTGAAATTATACAAAGTACTTCCTCTGAACATAATGGAATGAAGAAATCAATAATAGGTAGAGAATGGGAAAATATGCAAATATATGGAGATTAAGTATCTTGAGATGAATGAGAACAAGAACACAATGTATCAAAACTTATGGGATGCAGTGAAGGCAGTGCTGAGATAAAATTTATAGGCCTACATACCTATATTTAAAAAGAAGAAGAGCTAAAATCAAAGACCTAACTGCAAACTGGAAGAACTAGAAAAAAGAACAGCAAACTGATCCCAGAGCAAACAGAAGGAAAGAAATAAAGATTAGAGCAGAAATAAATGAAATTGAAAACAACATCACAACAACAAAAAGAAGGGAGAATCAACAAAACCAAAAGCTGACTCTTCAAGAAGATCAGTAAAATCAACAAGCCCTTATCTAGAATTATAAAGAAAAAAAGATACAAAAAAATGAAATCAGAAATAAAATCATAAGAGGATACTACGAACAACTGCATGCCAACAAATTAGACAACTTAAATGAAACGGAAGACTTCCTAGAAACACAAAACTACCTACCTATACTGACTCAAGAAGAAAAAGACCTCAAAACCAAATCACAAGTAGAGACTGAGTCAGTCTTTCCAAAAAAATGGAAGAGAAGGGAACATTACCTAACTCATTTTTTGAAGCCACCATCACCCTAATACCAAAGCTAGAAAAAGATACTACAAGAAAAAGTTACAGACCAATCTTTCTAATGAATACAGATGCAAAATCCTCAACAAAATACTTGCAAATCGAATTCAAAAGCACATTAAAGGAATTATACACCACTATAAACTGGGTTTTATCATAGATATGCAAGGGTGGTTCAAAACAAGAAAATCAATGCATATAATACAGTACATTAACAAAATGAAAGGGAAAAATATGATCATCATGATAGACTCAGAGAAGGTATATGACAATATCCAACAACGTTTCTCGACAAAAAAACACTTTAAAAGATAGGCTAGAAGAAGACTTCCTCAACATGATACAGGGCATATATGAACAACCCTTGGCCAATTCATACTCAATGAGGAAGGCTGAAAGCTTTCTCTCTAAGATCAGGAACAAGACAAGGATGTCCACTGTGTCTCGACTATTAGTCAGCATTGTACTAGAAGGTCTAGCTAGAACAGGCAAGAAAAAGAAATAAAAGGCATCCAAATCAGAAAGGAAAAAGTAAAACTTTCATTATTTGCAGACAACATGATCCTATATGTAGAAAACCCTCAAAAATCTACAACTACACTACTAGAGCTAATAAAAAAGTTTGGCAAAGTGGTAGGATACAAGATCAACATGCCAAAATCAGGGGCCGGCTGTAGCCCAATTGGTAGGGCACCGGCTTACCACATAGGAGGCCCCAGGTTCGGTTCCTGGGGCCTCCTCGAGTGGGCAGGCTGCCTTGAGAAGGCAAGCCGCCACGGGCAGGGCAAGCCACCATGAGCAGGGCAAGCCGCCGCGAGCAGGCAGGCTGCCGTGCGGTGAGCTGACACAGAAGAACGCAAAAATGAACACAGCAAGAACAAGCAGAAAGGGGGGGGGGGATATGTAATAAATAAAAAATAAATCTTAAAAAACAAACATGCAAAAATCAGTGGTGTTTCTACACACTAGTAGTGGACAATGTGAGGGAGAAGTCAGGAAACAAATTCCATTTGAACAGCAACCAAAAGAATCAAGGAATAAATTTAACAAAGGATGTAAAGGATACTACAGAATATTGTTACAAGAAACTAAAGGAAACCGAAACAAATGGCAGGATATTCCGCATTCAAGGATTGGAAGACTAACTATCGTTAAGAGGTCAATTCTACCCAAATTCATTTACAGATTCAACGCAATTCCAATCAAAATTCCAACAGCCTACTTTGCAGAAATGGAAAAGCTAATTGCTCAATTTATTTGGAAGGGAAAGAGACCCCAAATAGCCAAAAAATCTTTAAAAAGAACAAAGTCGGATGACTCACACTTCCTAATTTGAAGCATATTACAAAACAACAATGGTCAAAACAGCATGGTATTGGCATAAAAACAGGCATATTGATCAATGGGATCAAACTAAGTGTTCAGAAGTAGACCCTCAACTCTGTGGTTAATTGATTTTTTGACAAGACTACTTTAGTCCCCTCAGCTGGGACAGAATAGTCTCTTCAACAAATAGTGCTGGGAGAACTGAATATCCATACTGAAAAGAATGAAAGAAAACCCCTATTTCACACCTTATACAGAAATTAACTCAAAATGTATCAAAGACCTAAAGATAAAAAGCCAGGACCATAAAACTCCTAGAAGACAATGTAGGAAAGCATTTTCAAGATCTGGAGGTAGGTGGTTTCTTAAACCTGACACCAAAAGCATAAGCAACCAAAGAAAAGTAGGCAAATGGGACCTCAAAATTAAACACTTTTGTTCTTTAAAGGACTTTGTCAAGAAGGTGAAAAGAGAGCCTACTCAATGGGAGAAAAAGGTTTGGAAACCACATATCCAAATAGGGTTTGATATCCATGATACAAAAAGAGATCCTAAAACTCAACGATAAAAAGACAAACAATTGAATTAAAAAATGGGCAAAAGACTTGAATAGACATTTTTCCAAAGAGGAAATACAAACAGCAAATATGGCCCTGAAAAGATATTCAACATCACTAGCAATTAGGAAAATGTAAATCTAAAGTACAGTAAGATATCATTTCACACTTACTAGACCAGCAACTATTAAAAACACAGAAAACCACAAATGTTGGAAAGGATGCGGAGTTTTAGGAAGGCTTATTCAATGTTGGTGGGACTGTAGAATGGTGTAGTCACTAAGGAAGACTGGTGCTTCCTCAGAAAGTTAAATACAGATCTTCCATATGACCCGGCAATCCCAGGTCTATGTATATACTCAGAATAATTGAAAGCAGGGATGCGAACAGACATTTGCACAGCAATATTCATAGCAGCATTATTCCCAATTGCTAAAAGATGGAAACAACCCAGGTGCCCATCAAATGATGAATGGATAAACAAAAATGTAGTGATTACATATGATGGAATATTATTCAGCTGTAAGAAAAAAATGACATATTGATGCATATGACAACATGGATGAACCTTAAGGATATGTTGAGTTCAACAAACCAGACACAAAAGGACACATATAGTATGATCTCACTAATATGAATGAAATATAATAAGCAAAGTCATGGGGTTAATAGAATGAGGATAGAGAATGGAAAGCTGAGGCTTAATTTGTGCAGTATTTGTAATGTTGATTATAAAAGTTTAGAATTGGATAGTGGTGATGATAGCACATTAGAGTGAATGTAATTAGCAGCATCAATATGTATGTTTGTGGTTAAAAGAGAAAGTTTAGGGTCGAGTATGTCACTAGAAGGAATGCTAAAGGCTGAAACATGGGATTGAATAGCATAGTGAACCCTGTTGTGGATGATGAGTGTGGCTAATAGTACAAATATAAAATGTTCTTCCATGAATCAGAAAAATGTACATTTATGTTACAAGATGTTAATAGGGTGGATTTGAGCAAAAATACACCTAAAGCAAACTATGGACTGGAGTAACTAGTAATATATTAATATTTTTTCTTCATCAATTGCTTAAAAAGAGAATA
>PVKH010021051.1:0-14434 GCA_004027955.1 Chaetophractus vellerosus | reverse complement strand
AGGGGGTGCTGATGCAAAGTACCAGAAATCTGTTGGCTTTATTAAAGAGTATTTATTGGGGGTAAAAACTTAACAGTTACAAGGCCCTAAAGTAGGGGTTCTTTTTGTTCCACAGACCCCTTTGCTAGTCAGGTGAAAACCACTGACCCCTTACTAAGTCCACACTATACTGTGTGTTATTTAATAAATATATCACACCCCCACCAGCATGTCCCCACAAGGATAATGCTTTTTTGAATTTCAATTCAAGCTCACAGACCCTTTGTTAAGCACATCTGCCCTAAAGAATCCAACTCAAGGTTGCTTTCTCACCAAAGTCAGGTTTCACATGTTGAAGCAAGATGGTGGCTGCTATCTGCAAGGGTTCAGCCTTCCCCTCTGGGCTGCCTCTTTCTTAGCTGCAGGATGGCATAGGGCTTGCCTCTCAGGCTTCATCTCTCTCCTATCATAGGGCTCATTTCTTTCCAGGCTTTCTATATCAGTCTCAACTGTTCTGTTCTCTTCCCAAGGTCAGCTGCAAACTATCAGGTGAATGCCTCATCTCTCTCCAGATCCCCAGGATCAAAATATGACAGAGCTCTCTTTACTAGCATGTCTTCTGGAGTGAGTGTCTGTTTATATCACCCCACCAAGGGGGTGTGGACTCAACCTGACTCATGGCTTACTGACTTGGTTGACTTGAAGCACTAATCTTAGTTAACCTAATCAAGGGCCCCTCAACTGAATTAAAAATAATCAAAGGATATCACACCCAGAAAAATAGATTATTTACAAGCACAATCTTTCTCTTTTTGGAATTACAAAAATAATCTCAAACTGTTACACTTCGGCAGAAGTATTTTATATGATTTGTACTCTGCTAGGAACAGCTTGAGAAATCAAACTGTTCTGTCCAGCAAGAAAATATATCACTCAAGTTTCTACAAACTCCTTTTGTTATCACTTTTCCCTAGATTACCCTGGTACTCCAGGGTGCTAGGATTGCTACGGGTTAAATTTCAAGTGCTGAAACACATCTTACAACACAACACAAACAAATCATCTTAAGGAAAACATGAAATAAAAAATTTTATAATATAATATATATATTATTGTATATGGAACATTGTAAAAGCAATGTTTATCTATATGTAAGTCAAAAGTACAAAACTTAAGGAACTAGCAATATTTTTTTCAAGTTATTCCAATAAGTTATTTAAGATAGATACCATCAAAATCAGCATAGGTTTTTTCCAATCTGGAAGTAACTATTTCTTGCATTTCTACAAATATCTTAGTTAACGTGGTTATTTTAACCTTATAATTCTTTGAATATGATAATGTAGAATTTTCTTAACAAAATGCCATTGAGTAGCAGAAATTATTCTTAGGATGTGCACATACTTTGTATAAATAATTGTGTTATGTTTAAAAATATCACTATCATGACTTTTTGACAGACTGCCAGCTGGAAGCTACAGTTGAAATGAAAACGGTTTTCCTTTGAAGACCTCGGGTGAGTAATTTTGAAATAGCAGAAAGCAGTATACTGATAATTGATAATAACATGAGAAAAGCATCTAGCAAAGTCTACTTCTGTCATTGCTGAAACATGGGCTGCTATGGCTGCAGATGTTGGGTGGAAACTGAGTCAAAACTAGCTTACTTAGGGGAGACAAGCTATATAACATATAATATATATCTAATGCAAATTATTTACTTCTAGGATTCAAGTACGTCAACAAGGAATAAGAATTATCAGAAAAACAGTGGATTTCTTTATCAAAGGGGGTATTCTTACATACTGCTTCAAGCCACATACACAAATTCAGTAATCTGAATATTCAACATTTGTTTTTATCTAAGGATTAACTGAATTAACATCTTTGGGCAAGAATACTTCTTATTTTGAGTAGATATTCTAGACTCATTTTGATGGTCCACCCCTCTCGTTGCTTAGTCTTATAGTCCCATGTATTTTAATCCATTATGGATTCATCATGCTGTATAATTTCCTCATGCTGATAATTTTCCCTGAACAAACTATAATCTCTTTGAAAGCCAGGGACATGTTTTGGAAGATGATTGCTGGCACATGATGGTCTGTGCTAAATAACCTCATATAAAGCAATACAAGTAAGACGAATGAATAAATGAACATTTTGACAGCTCTCAATTTTGAATTTTTTTAATTTAAAATATTTTTCCAAATATGGATCTCTGAACTAGCAGCCAGGTGATCAGGGGCATTACCAACACAACTTCCAAGAAGCGTAGTAAAAACACAAAGTTGCACTGAGTTTCAATATCAAATAAATACAGAGCAATGATAAATATGTGCCAACCAAGTGCACATTAGTGTGAAGCAGAAGTATTTTTTTAAAATGACAAGTAATATTGACTAAAGTGTCACTATGCTTAAGGTGAAAGAGGGATGAATTCGGTAAGGAATCGGGCACTCAGGATGTCATTAAAAAATATATCACATTGCTCTTTCACAAATCTAGGATGATTCAGTTTTCCCTATTTGAAAAAGTGATTGCTTTGTTAAAAATAGATATTCTGTATAAGATATATATGAAAGTTTCTCTCAATAATTCAATATAAATTAAAAAATGAGAATGTATCACTCAGATAGGCAGCCGAATGAAGCTCTCACACTAATAAGACATTTCCAGAGGCATAGCTGGCAGCACAGTTCCCTGACAGGTTCCTTCTGTGACAGACTATCCTCAGGGGTTTGATATCTTAGTTCTCTGATTGCCATGTGAGACAGAAAAGGAAGAGAAGTGATCAACCCCCACAGCAAGTTACATTAATGCCTGTGTGTGTAGGGTCTGATGGGAGGTAGTAGTGCTGGTAATTAAATGTCATTATCAATATAAACATTTCACATAAACTTTATAATGAGAGGCATTAACACAAATTATTTTATTTTAATTTATTTTTAATATGTTACATGTATTGACTTAAAATGTTTACAAATGATCTGGAACTTTTTAAATTTACCTAAGTAGAGCCACAAAAAGAAATGAACTACAATGTAAAAATTCTCCTGAGGATCTCCTAATTAGTAACACATGACACTTAGAACAAAGAATAAGAGTTATGACTATTCCCACAAGTAGTAAAAGTAACAGTCATAGAATTTATAGTAATAATATAAAAGTGTAACCTCATGACATATATATGTGTAAATATATACACACATATATAGAACATTTACGTATAGCTCAAAAGCTCACATAATTTATACATAAAATATATAGAGCAAGTTTATACAATAAATATATATTGTATAACTCAAAATGAAACTTAATTTCACCTTAATTAGTTAATTGGAAAATTATATTAGATATTTTTGAGAGGTCAGGACAAAAGAGCAATAGAAAGACATATTTTAATATATTTGTCAGTGTTTCATCTTACTTACAATATTTACAATTGCCTGAATTCCATTGGGAATGTGAGGTAATGTGAATTACATGTGTATAATAGTACAGCTATTTTTAATATTGTTAAATTCCATTAACATATTTTAATTGAAAAGCAATTATACTTGAATGTTTTAAAATTGCACATTGTTAACTTGGAATAATATGTGGAACATTATTGCAGCTAATGTTTTAAGATCTTTCACATAAATCAGAATTTAAGAGCTACATTATACATGAACTAGGCAAAAGAGAAAATTAAATCCTATAATAATCATCTAATTAAATAGTTAATAACAGTAGTATTTAAAATGGAAATATTTTAAAAATATAATTTGTCTTAAATTTGTTAATTAAAAAAATGTGAGGCTGATCAATATGAAATGCTTTATCACAGTCATAGCCCTTGGTCAGGGCTATGTCATTAGCCATAACAATGGCAAGCAAAAAACACAGATAAAGTTTGAAGCGCTATATTGCTGCATCATTTATTACAATTCAAAAACCTTATCCAGATCCAAGGTGGCATCAAAGTAGCTCAGGCAGGGCACAGATCTCTTGTAAAATAGGGGAAAATGTGTAAAAATAGTCTGAGTGAGCCACTTTGGGTACCCCTGCATGCCCAGAAAGTGCTGCACACACCATCCACACTGGACTAGGGATGTAGACATGGACAGCCAAAGGGAAAACCCTGAGTCAATACTCTTGAAGCTAGGAATGCTGCCCATCCCCCAACCCTGAGGTGAACAGCCTCAGTAAAACCTGCTCTGGAGCAGCCAATAGAAAGGAGAAAGGACAGATTCCTCCCAGGGAAGAGGGACAGGACAACAGAGGGCTGACTATGGTTTCTTTCTGGTGACTGTAACTATAATTCACTAGCTCAAAAGGGTAGTGGATATTGAAGGATTCAGCTCTGTGTAAGGTTTTCCTGAGAAGCACCATTTGCTGGCCAGCCAGGAAAGTGAATGAAGACAGACCAGTCTGTTATGTTTCTTTCCCAGGCATAGTAGACCTGGTTGGGCCTCGTTAGCAGCTCCCTGCCACAGTTTTGACTACAGAGCAGTAGTAAAGGCTTAGAAAACATTAAACTAAAAGTCAAAGAAGAGCTGTAAAATAAAACCACTAAGCAAGAGAAAGAAACTGATCAACAAAGCAAAATCATCAACATAAGCAGATGCCTAGGTATCAACAAAAGATCAAACCACACTAAGAAACAGGGCCATATGGCCCAGTCAAAGGAACAAGCCAAGAATCTAGATGAGACTCAGGATTTAAGACAACTAATAAATGCTGTTCAAACGAACCTTCTTAATCAATTTATGGAAATGAAGTAAAATATGACTAAAGAGATAAAGTATATTAAGGTGGCACTCTCTGAGCCTACGGGAATGAAAGACAAAATAGATGAGATGAAAAATACATTAGAAGTATATAAAGCAGATTTGTAATGTTTGAAGAACAAGTAAGTGAGTTTGAAGATATGACATTTGAAATTGAAAAGATAGAAGAGATAGAGAAAAGAATGCAAAAAATTGAACAGGGTCTCAGGGAACTGAATGACAATGAAAAATGTACAAACATACATGTTATAGGTATCCCAGAAGGAGGAGGGCAGGAAAAGAGTTAGAAAGAATACTTGAGAAAATACTGACTAAAAATTTTCCAACACTTATGAAAGACATGAATAGCAATATTCAAGAAGTACAGCATAAATCCTAATAGACCTACTTTGAGACATCTACTATTCAGATTGCCAAAGGCCAAAGATAAAGAGAGGATTTTGAGAACAGGAAGAGAAAAGCAATGTATTACTTACAAGGAAGACTTAATAAGACTAAGTGCTATTCTTTCTTCTGAAAGCATGGAGCCATGAAGGTAGTGATATGACATATTTTTTGTACTGAAAAAGAAAAACTGCCAGCCAAGAATTCTTTATCCAGCAAAACTATCTTTCAGAAATATAGCTGAGTTTAAAATCTTTACAGAAATGAAAAACATAAGTAAGAGAAATTGAAAGGGTTAAAAGACAGACAATAGTAAGATATGACAACAGAGAGCCAAGGGATATAATGGATGAAGTAAGTAATACTGTTATAATAGTAACACTGAATGTTAATGGATTTAACTCCCCAATTAAAAGAGATAGACTTATAAAATGCATAAATATGAGCCAACTATTTGTTGTCTATAAGAGACTCACCTTAGAAGTAAGGACACAATAGGGGTGAAAGTGACAATAAAAAAGAGTGAGTATAGTGATATTAATAAAGGATAAAATAGATTTTAAATGCAAAACTGTTATAAGAGATGAAATATGTTACTCTATATTAATAAAAGGGACAATTGAGCAAGAGAAAAAATACTAAATATTTATGCGCCTAATAAAGGCACACAAAATACATGAGAAACAAACTGGCAAAGCTGAAGGAAGAAATAAATGTCTCAATAATTATAGTTGGAGACTTCCATACTCCACTCTCAGTATTAGATAAAACATGTGACCAGAGGTTAAATTAAGAAACTGAGAACTTGAATAATTTGATAAATGAACTAGATCTAATAGACATTTATAGAGCATTACACCCCAAACAGCAGGATATACATTCTCAACTGCTCTTTGATCATTCCCCAGGATAGATCATATGTCTATCCTGGATATGTCAATCACAATGCAAGCAGAAAGAAAGAAATAGTAAAGATTAGAGCAGAAATAAATGAAATGGAGAAAAAAACAATAAAGAAAATCAAAAGAACTAAAAGTTGGTTCTTTGAGATTATCAAAATTGATACACCATTAGCTAGATTAACAAAGCAAAAAGAGGGAAGATGTAAATAAAATCAGAAATGAAAAGAGTCATATTACAACTGACCAATCAGAAATAAAATAGAGCATAAGAGGATACTATGAACAACTATGTGCAAACAAACTAGGCAACATTGATGGAATGGAAAACTTCTGGAAACATGTAAAATTAGTTCTGACCCTAGAAGAAAAAGAAGACCTCAACAAACCAATCACAAGTAAAGAAATTGAAACAGTCATCAAAAATCTCCCCATCATGAAAATCCAGGACCAGATAGCTTCATAGGTGGATTCTAGCAAGAATTTAAAGACGATATATTACCAGTCTCACTCAAATTCTTCCAAAAAATTTGAAAAAAAGTTGGAAATAACCCAGGTGTCCATCAACTGATGAATGGATAAACAAATTGTGGTGTATACAAACGATGGAATATTATACAACATTTAAAAGAAATGAAGTAATGAAACATATGACAACATTGATGAACCTGCAGGATGTTATTTTGAGTGAAGCAAGCCAGACACGAAAGGACAAATACTGCATGATTGTGATATTATGAACTAAATATACTGTGTAAAATTATGGAGTTAATTAGAATAGAGGTCACTGGAAAAGAGAAGGAGGGTAGAGAATGGAAAGCTGAGGGTTAACTTGTGCAAAACTGGTAAAAAGGTTGATTGTAAATCTTTGGAAAGGAATAGAAATGGTGAAAACATATCATGGTGTTTGTAACTAGCAGAGCTATTTTATGGGTGTGACAGTGGCCGAAAGGGAAAGGCTAAGGTCATGTATATTACTAGAA
Source organism: Chaetophractus vellerosus (assembly GCA_004027955.1). Taxonomy (NCBI): domain Eukaryota; kingdom Metazoa; phylum Chordata; class Mammalia; order Cingulata; family Chlamyphoridae; genus Chaetophractus; species Chaetophractus vellerosus. The sequence goes on along the minus strand of PVKH010021051.1, from coordinate 7,415 downwards.
GGAAAACTAAAAAGTATAACATGACACTCTATAAGATAAAGCCTTATATAAAACACAAATATGGGTGTTTTTACAAAATATATATACAAATAAACTAGAGATAAGGAAAAATAATAGCAGATATGAATGGCAGGGAAGCATAGAGAGATTTGAGAGCCAGTGAGTTTTGTTTACTTGGCTTTTTTCTAGTATTATTATTATTACTGGAATAATGAAAGTGCTCTAAGAATGACTGAAGTGATGAGTGCACAAATACAAAACATGTGATTACATCATATAGACTTTGGATGGATTTATGTTTTATTCATATGTATCAATAAAATTGATTTATTTAAAAATAAATTAATTAATTAATAAATTGATATTAAAAAATGGGTGAAAGAATTGAACGATCATTTTTCCAAACAGGAAATACAAATGACCAAAATCTCATGAAAATATTTTCAACATCATTAACTATTAAGGAAATACAGATCAAAACTACATTGAGATATCATTTCACATTACTCAGAATGGCTGTTATTTCAAGTGCAGGAAACTTCAAGTGCCCAGGAAGTGTGGAGAAACAGGAACACTCCTTCATTGTTGTGGGACTGTAATTTGGTGCAGCCCCTGTAGAAGACAATGTGGTGTTTCCTCAGGAACCTAAATATAGAACTGCCATATAATCAGCAGTTAGGAATATATTCAGAAGAACTGAAAGCAAGGGCACAAACAGATATTTGCACACCGATGATCATAGTGGCGTTATTCAAAATTGCTAAAAGGTTTTAACAACCTAAGTGTCCATCAATCAATGACTGAATAAGCAAGATGTGGTGTATGCATATGATGGAATATTACTCAGCTCTAAGAAGAAATCAATTGGGGAAGCACATGGCAACATGGACGAAACCTGAGGATATTATGTTGAGAGAAATAAGACAGACACAGAGGGATGAATATTGTATGGTCTCACTGATATGAACTAAATACAATAAGCAGACTTATGGAGTTAGTATTTGATGTGTAGGTTGGTGGAAGATGGAATGTGGGTTGAGAATGTGGATGCATATAGAGTGCTTTAATAAGGTCAAATGTTAATATGTGAAAATGGTTGGACTTGATGGTTACACATTATAATAAAGGTAATAAACACCGTTGATTTATGGGTTTGATTGTGGCTGCAACGAGTGGTAAAGGAAGATTAATTTTATTTGGAGGACAGCTGAGGATAATATTGGGAATATATAATAATTTTTGGAATTTTAGAAGATGAGGATTGTGGTTAATAATACAAATATAGGAATGCTCTCCTACGGGATGTTAAGAATGTGGTGATACATGGGAAAATAACTAGTGTAACTTATGGGCTATAGTTAGCAACAACACTGTAATGTTTTTTGTAGCAAAAGCAAAGCTGGTACTATATTAGTTCTATTTTTTATTTTTATTTATTACTTTTAGGAGGCACTGGGAATTGAAACCCCGGACCTCATACATGGGAAGCAGGTGCTCAACCACTGAGCGACACTTGCACCCCATATGTTAATTCTGAAGGTAAAAAAAAGAAAAGAATATGGTGTTTGGTTTTGTGAAATATGAGTATGATTAAACTATTTTCCTCTTCTGCATTTTTTTCATTACTAAGGAGAACTTGACTATGTAATTTTAACTAATCTGTGTTCATCTGTGTATCTTTCTGAATACAAAAGGAACAGTGGAGTTATCAGCGGGAATTAAATGAGATGAAATTGCTTGAAAAAGAAATTTGGGGGGGTTAATGTTTCCATAACATGTTGAGCTGCCTTTTTCTGTCCTTTTAATTTTGTGAATTTGAACTAGAGTTGTCAAAAAAAAAAACCTTACACAATTTCATAAGTAGAGAAATGCTTAAATGTATAATGTGGTATGTGCATACACAGAGAAACCTACTAAAGTTAGGAGAAATTTTGGTCATGTGGAAATATGCTCATGATATAATTAAAAGAAAACAATGTGAAAAATTCACCATAAACCGAAATCTCTCATATTAAAAAACTGCCCATTGTACTGAAATAAATATTCCATCATCTGTTCTGGTAAATGTTACTTGTGTATTTTGGGTTATGTTTTCACAGGTGACATTTCCTTCTTTATACTTTTCTATGTTTGTCATACTTTTATAATAATCATGAATTGATTTTAAAGTAAAAATTCAATATCAAAGTCAAATTCTGAGATTAAGATCCTTAAACTATAAACAAATGCCAACTTCAAAATTAGGTAGTATTTATCATTTCCAATATTCTTTTTCTTAAATGTGTTGCCAAAGATAATGTATAGGACATTTATATTTGAAATAATATACCATATTTTTTAGATTCCATATAAAATAAATTTAATTTTGCAATGATAGGATTAACAATTTGGACAAAATATTTTTTTTTAGTCTGTAGATATTACTTTTTCTTACTTTTATATCAAAAGTGAAATAAATGGCATTAATATACCTTATGATAACTAAGTTTAGTTTCAGGTATAATGGGAAAAAGAAAGTAAATTTAATCTGATAGTATTTGATTTGTTTAAGGCATCCATCACATTGTCACTAGGTGGACAAATATTTTATGATAATTTATCAGATTTTTAGAAAATCACCTCACCCTAATACATCTGCATATGTTTTGACATTTATTAAAGGAAAATATAATAATTAATATTACCCCCTAAGGAACATTTTTAGTGGATAAAATTACAGTTGATTCTACATATTTTTCGAAATGAAAACCCATGTTTCTTGCTTACAGCAATAGTGAAAACAATACATATGAGAACTGAAAGCATAGATATTTTCTCAGCTGGCTTACTGTCTAGATTAGCCTGGCCTTTCTACTTGGCTGTCTTCATTAGCTCAGCTTTACTATTCCAAGAAACTCTTACACATGAAGATTCCTGTATTCAGTTGTTATTGCTGCATAAAAATTGCTACTAATTTAGTCACTCAACACAAATGATACAACTCAAAAGTCTCCATAAATTATTGGTTTATTGTTTTACAGTTCTGTAGATTAGAAATCTGGGCTTACTTGCCTGGGTTCTCTGATGATGGTTTCACAAGGGTGCAGTCCATGTGTGGGCTGAGTTGTGCTCTGCTATGGAGGCTTGGGGAAAGAATCTGCTTCCAAGTTTATTCAGGTTGTTGGTAGAATTCAGTTCCTTGCAGTTGTAAGACAGAGGTCACAGTTTCCATTCTGGCTGCCAGCTAGGGTCTCCTGGCTAGACTACCCACAACTTGTTACAGAGACCCTCCAAATTCAGGCCAAGTGCACTGGGTCCTTCTTATGCTCTAAATCTCTTTTACTGAGCCTTCTAGCACCAGTCAGGAAAAAAAAAAACTCTGCTTCTAAATTGCTTATATGATTAGATTGGGTCCATTTATAAATTCTCCTTTTTGAATAACTCAAAATCTACTGATTTGTTACCTTAATTACATACACTAAATCCCTTTTGAAAGGTAGTATAATATAATCATGGGAGTCCTATCATATCATATTCACAATTCTGAAGATTAGGATGGGAAAATTTGGGGAGGGGGAAATTTGGAATTTTGCTTACCACAATTAATATTGTAAATAACTGTTCATTTGAGGGACTTCCAGAAAACCCAACACCTAGTGTGGTTTAGGATAATAGCAGAGCAAAGGGACCTGTGAGATCATCCTGAAGACAGCCTAACAGCCACTACATGCTACAATATGGTGGCAAGAAACATCTAGGAGTTCCTAGACATTTTGCAGGAACACAAAATGACTCAATGACCTGGTGAGTTTGCGTTGGGGAAAAGAGGCACTTGATACTACCTCAAAGGAAGGAGTCTTACTGCTTGGAGGGTAGCAAAGTGCATAAAAATGCCTGACATCAGGAGCAGTAGGCCTAGAGTCCTGCGTACTGCATGGTTTGGAGGTGTTTAGGTCACCAACAAAAGCACAACTCACATTGGCACTGGATCGAATAAGGTCAGCTTCAATAGTGGGCATCAATACCCCATGGTAAGTGCATCTTGATCCACTGGCTGACACAGGGAGATGGTAAGTGCACACCCCTCTATGCTGAAAAATGAAGGACACTGTGCCCTCCCTGCTGGGAACAGATAAAGCAGTGGGAGGGGGCCAGGTGCCATAAAACATGCATGTTTTAGCTGGGCAGTCTCCAGTGAATGTTTACATAGTCTTGATGCAAAAATGTAAGGAATGTGCCAGCAGGCTTCTATCTGCTAGGGGATGGGTTTTACCTCAAGGAACTTCTGAGGAGGGAGTTTGCCCACATTTATCATCCTGTCCTAGGGGCCAGGCTAATACATCTAGTCCCAAGCACCGGGTTTATTTGTGCGTCACAGGGAAAGATGTCAGAGTGCACTGGACTGCCCCTTGGTTCAGATTGGAAGAGAACTGTCATCAGAGAAAGAAAAAGAACTTCCTTAGCAGGGTATGTAGAACTCTGCTTTTCCAAAATGGGTAGCAACAAGGGGGAACAGGAGAGCACCTGTGCTAAACAGCAAGTTAGAACATCTGCTGACCAAGAAGGCTAAGGCAAACTAAATGAATCAACTGGAATTTTATGAGGACATAACTTACTTCGCCAATACTGAGATGATTAGTAAGTACCATGGAGTGTATAGAAAGGACTGGAGAATTGGGAAGTGGAAAGAAACCCTGAGAGACGGCATAGATCCCCTGAAGTGACTAAATTCTAAATTGGACAATCAATGCAATATTAATCAAGTCACTGCATCTGACTGAGTATACTGATTTGGAATGAAGGAAAATTTTGCTTTCACAGTCTGAGGACTTAAAAACCAAACGTGAGTTTATTTTAAAATATACTTTTTCACCATTTAAATCACAGTGTATGAATTTAATTATGCTTCATTTCCAAGAGGAATATATGAGAGGAAGAACATTATTTTCTCCATCAGTAGGTTAACCAGATTCTAACTAAGGGTCTCATCTCACTCCCTCTTCCTTATATCCACTGAATGATTGTGGTGGTGTAAGGTCTGTCTTCCAAACTTCAGAGTAAAGGAAAATTCCAGACAGTAACTCTTCAACAAGGGAACATACAGATGCATTATCCTGCTCATCAGCCATTTCCTCACATTTATGTGTGCGTGCGTGCGTGTGTGTGTGTGTGTGTGATTTACACTTTCTGTAGAACTGGGGATTTGAGTCAAAATAGTCTTTGCTTATTTATTAGTCAGTTTGAAATGTCATGAAGTTGTCACTTTAAACACCTGTAAGGAATGGAAAGGGTGGTGAAGTCAGTGAGTTAGTTGGCTTTAAACAGCAGGAATAGTCTGTGAAAAAAATCCACTGCTCCTACAACCTTGGTTATTTCAGATCTGCAAGCACATGAGATATTACATTTAATATCTCTTCCCTTCAAACAACACAGAAATCTGAAGGAAAACTACACCTCAGTTATTTATCTCTTGCTGAGACATATCCTCAAAATCTCTTTCAAAGAGTCCATATAAACTAATTCATATTGTAATATCCTTTCAAAAGTCCTGCAATACTGGGAAACGAAAGGAAAAAAATAGTCATTTCAACATATCAAAAGTCTTTCTCTATATCACTATATTTCTCAATCCTTTTTATCCTAGCACTCTCTTTGTTAAAAGCTATATACTTTGATTTTCAATTTCAATTGGCTTTATTATATTATTCCAACAAAAGCACCTTTGTAGGAAAGCCTTTTTTAAATTTGATGTCCTTACTCATCTGCAGGCATTCGCCATTCTCCCCCTGAAACTGCCAGAACACAAGACTATAAAAGCTTCACTCAGTTAAAAAAATCTATTTTGATGTGAAAAATTAAGATATTTAAGCCATCATAATAGTTCATATTTACTAAGTATTTTTAAATCAAATGTAGCTATCTTTTAAGAAGCAGAGCTGATTTTTCTCATCTTTCAGAGACGAAGAGTGGAAAGCCAAATTTATGAATCCAGATTGTCTTCCTGTGATTGTACACTACTTCAAAACTATCAGAATGATTTATTATTTACATGATTCCTAGGCTCTTGAGAAATAAACATGAAGTATTCAAAATCATGGACTGCAAAACAGCTCAAAATCTATTGATTGATGGACATGGAGAAGAACCGGCACTTACAGGTTCTTTGTAATAACATAAAGACTTATGGGAGTCTAGAGTAGGTTTTCTATGCCAATTTAAGTCTCTAATTCAGAATCTTGTATGACTCTACTGAGATTAGGGCAAAATCCTAAAGAGAGAGAAAGGAAGAGTGAGAGCTGCACATGTAGAAAGGTGCACTGAGAGGCAAATCTCAAAAAGGAGAGTGCATGGAAGGTCAGAAACAGCATGGTGTAAAAAGTTTGTTCTTGTTGGACTTCTAGGTACAATGTTAGGAGGTATGTGAAATGAAACTGAAGAGAAAGCAGTGGAATAAATCATGTAAATTCTGTTACATTATGAAGCATGCATTATATTCTTTCAATAATGATATATAGCTTCTCAGAAGGTTTTTAAGAAGAGGAGTGACATAATGTACTTACAATTTCTATTTCATAGCTATAGAGAAGCAATATAGAATGGAGAATAATTGAATGGAGTGTGAAAAGCACTTTCTTAAAGTTCTATTGTAATTATTTCACTTTGTGATTGTGCTGGAGAGAAGGACTGTAAAGAAAATCATTTTTGTTAATGTGTTAGGATTAACTGCTGAGCTCTGGAAACAGATTGCCTGTATTCAAATCCAAGCTCTGTCACAAGCTAGCCACCTGTACTTGGATAATTAAGTTAACCTCTCTGTGCCTGGATTTCATCATATCTAACATTGGGCTAATAGTAGAACTTATCTATCTCTAAGGGAGTTAATGTAGCTATAGTGCTTTGAACAATGTTGAGATATAATAAATTCTATAGAGTATTAGTTATTTCAATAATAATAGTTATTGTTATTATTTGTCTGGCACTTGTTGTTGTCAGAGGGTGGTATAACAACACTGTCTGTAGAATGACCATATTAGAAGAATATGATAATATATTTAGGAAGGTATCTGGGTCTCCGATAATAGTCATTCCAGTAAAGAGAAATAAATGATAATATAATCTAGCATGTTTACCCTTAGAGTATTTTTTTTTTAGATAAGCAAGTAAATAGGAAATCAGGTTTCTTTCAAACAATATTATGAATATTGCATCCATCTCTAACTATGATGATACCAAGGAGGAAATGATGAATTTACTTATGGTGAGTTTATCTTGCCTTGGGACCAAAGGAGGAAGGTAAACATGTATGAGCAATTGGTATCGTTTTTTATAGCTTCAATGTTCACATTTATAGATATTATAGTGAACTGAGTCTGAAAAGTCTATCTGAAAAACTTATTTGAAAAGGTCAGTGAATATAAGTATTACATTTTTCTCTG
>PVKH010021050.1:0-14433 GCA_004027955.1 Chaetophractus vellerosus | reverse complement strand
GACCTGCCAAGTCAGCTCACTGTCGCGGCGGCCCACCTGCTCGTGGGGGCTCACCCTTGCTCACGGGGGCTCACCCTTGCTCACGGAGGCTCACCCTTGCTCACGGAGGCTCACCTTTGCCTGCGGGGGCTTGCCTTTGCCCTTGGTGGTGTGCCCTGCCCGCATTGACTTGCCTTCTCAAGGCAGTCCGCCCGTTCGAGGAGGCCCAGGAACCGAACCTGGGGCCTCCCATGTGGTAAACCGGCGCCCTACCAACTGGGCTATACAGCCGCCCCCTCTAAGTTCAGTTTTGATGTCTTATTTGATTAATGATGTTTTTATGTGTTCTTTTTTTTTTCAATGTGATTTTTAATTTTAATTTTTCCTTTTTTTAAAGGAGGTACCAGGGATTGAACCCGGGACCTTGTATATGCGAAGCAGGCACTCACTTACTGAGCTATACCTGCTGCCCAGTTCTTTTATTTTTAAATGTATTTTAATTATCTTTGGTAATTAGTTTCAAACTTAGGTGCTATGGCCAGGGAGTGGGGTCTAATTTTTGTGTTTGTTGAAACCTGATTTGTGGATTAATGTGGCCAACCTTGTAAATATTTTAGATGTGCTTGAAAAGTACTTTTTCTCTAATTTGGGGTTACAAGGTTCTCTATATTTATTAGATCAAGTTTTACATTATTTAATTCTAATGTTCTATATCCTTACAAATTTTTACCTACTTGATTTATCAAATTTGAGGGAGGAGTGTTAAAATCTCCTTCCATGATTGTGGTTTTGCCAGTTTTTTCTTGTAATTTGGGCTTTATATAGATAGAGATATATATATTTTGAGTACTTTTTTTTTTTGGTGCCTGGATAGTACAGGGTCAAGGTCATCAAAAACAAGATAGTCTGAGAAAGTGTCACAGCCAAGAGGAGCCTAAGAGATATGATGTCTAACTCTACTGTGATACCCTGAATAGGATCCTGGAATAGAAAGGAGATATTAGGTAAAACAATTTGAATAAGGTATGGACTTTACTTAATAATATCAGTTCATTAATTGTGACAAAGGTACCGTACTAATATATTCTAACAATAGGAAAATCTAGGTGCAAGGTATATGGGAATCATCTGTACTTTCTTAGAAATTTATCTGTTAATTATTCTAAAATTAAAAGCTTATTTTTTAAAGTTGTGTAGGGTTGGTCATACCCCCCAGAGGCAAATGCAAAACCCATTGTATTTCTACAAATAAAGGGCTACAGAAATTGATCTCACACCTAAAATTACAAAATCACAAGAAAATTAACCACTTTGAGAGAGACAGCAGACACAAGAAACAACAGACAAAAGAGTCCCCAAAACTTGAAATAATAGAATTATGTGCTATAGCCTACAGAAATTATTTTAAAATAAGTAGATAGAAGGAATTAGAAACATGGGAAAATATTTAGACGTAGTCATTGCATTATACATTTTGTTCATTCATACAAGAAGCTATGGGACTAAGTAGAAATAAGAATTATCTTTCTTTTTTTAAACAGACATGTAGACAACCACCATCAGCAGAATTTTCTCTCTTGGTGATATGAACAACCAAATCTGGTTCTAATAAGTAGTGTTCCTCATCAGAGAAATAAGATCTTAAATACCAACGTTAGAGGTATATGTTACAAGACCCACAAGGTAAAATTCAGAGTTCTCTTAATGAAAAGTCTATGAATGAACCAGTATTGAATGATCATATATAAATTTGGAAAACAGGGCTCACACAACGTAAGATTTTGCAACTACATACAAACATGTTTTTTTTTCTTTTCTTTGCATTTTTTCTTCAAGGAAGGAATTCCATTTCCCAGAACAAAATCACAACCCTAAGTTACTTAATAGTTTATACAAAATCACTAAAATTTGTTTGCAGTCTGAATAAATGATTTTGCAAGCTCAAAACTCTCACATATAAAAGGGTGAATCTTAGCTCTACTTTGTATTCTAGTGTAATTAACATGATTTGTGGGGCCTACAAATGCTTCTGCACTTACAATTAAACTTCTAGAAAATGATAGCTGATATCACAAAGACCTCAAATACACTTTGAGCATCTTGTCTGCATCATGAGTCAAAGCAGGAAGAGACAGAATAGGACCCTTCTTTTAATAAGAAAGGGACAAGAAAGCAAAGGGAGAGAAGCATCCTTTCCATATAAAAATATCTGCTTAGAGTCCTCTGCATATTCAGTTGTTGTCTATACACCTATGACTCAATGAAACGATATTAAATGCCCCAAGTCGAGTGATTTTATTTTCTCTCCTTTGTCTAAAATATAACTCATCAACATGGGAGCCAGTTGGTCATCATTGTAAAAGGGCAAAGGAATATGTTACAGTCTGATTAAATTCAAATGCTCAGGAATTATCTCTCAGCCAAAGATAATCTTGTGTTCCTATTAGAATTTTGTTATAGAGAATATTGTCACATTTATCACTAACCACCAGTTATCTTAGGTAAGAGGTGGAGGCTATTTTCATTTTCTTGCAGAAATTAAAGGGCAAGAATGAGTTTGCCCAGGCAAATTAAACAGCAAGTAAAAGAAAACAGGAAATATGTCTCCTGGCCCCTGCCTAGACCCTAAGAAGCTCCCTTCTAGAAATATCTGTGATTGAAAGAGATAATGGAAGTAAACTATAAGGAGATCAGAATTCCTCACTTTCTTGCTCCATCCACAATAAATCCTTCAGCAAGTCCAGGCCACATAACCTCCAAAATACTCCATCAGTTCCATCCTTCATTCATCTCTGCCCTTTCTCCATATTCTAAGTTTACTATCATTCTGTCTTGGGCTATGACAAAGGCCTCTTGAGTACCACCCCTATCACTCTGTCCCTCTTTAATCCATTCTCATTATAACAGCCAGAGTATGCTTTAAAAAAAAAAAAAAAGGAAAAGAGAGTCACTTTCCTGTTTCACATTCCCCAATACTTCCCATTGTAAGAATAAAGTTCAAGTGGCTTAGCATAGCCTCCCAGATGCTATAGGATCTAGCTGCCTGCCAACATGTCTGATCTCAACTCCTATCACATCTTCCCTTCACTCACAACTCTGCAACCACACTTGCCTTCTCTCTATGTCACAGTTTTAAGTAAAGTCCATTCCCACTTCAGGGCCTTTGCACTGGCCAATCCCTAAGCCTGAAAAGTTTTAATGAGTGGACAGTGAAATGTTAAGGGAAGTGATGTGGCCTAGCCCATAAAACCCTTCTATGCAGTACTCCTCCATGCTCCTTTCCCTGACTGACAGAAATGGAGATGATGCCCAGGACTGCTTGGAAGTACTGTGTTGAAGATGGTTGATCTTCTATCAGCTTGAGTCCAGGAATGCATAGGAAAAGCCACCCAACTGAAACTTTTACTCGCTGATATTATTACCTGAGCCAGAAATAATTTTCTATTGCATTTGGACTATTATACGTGTTAGGGTCTCTGTTAACAATATTTAAGTTATCTAGGTTTCAGGTAAATTGAAAATACGACAAGAACAAATTAAACTCATTAAAATCTTCTGTTTGATTCTTGGGAAACTTAAAGTGAATGTTTTTATACTTAATTTAGGAGGATGAAAAGAAGGGAGGACTGCAAAGCAATCAGGGGCACATTAGGGATAAGAAGGTGAAAGGTTCAGCATCATGTGATGACAAAATGGTTTCAATCTGGCCATATACCTGTGAGACTATATAGGGAGTTCTATCTACTGCTGCTCTCCCACCCCAAAAAACTATATAGTAAGAAGTTCTTCCACAACAATTACGAAGGTGAACTCAGAATTAACTTATCAAGGAAGAACTTCTTATCCATAGTTTCCCTCTTGGATTCTTCTCTCACTCTCCAGCCAAACTGCAAGTCTCCTTCTCTTAGATGCTTTCTTAAAGTATGCTCTTCTGGCAATCAGGAATTCTAGCTTCTATCCTGGTTCACACATTACTTCCCTTGAATTAGTTACTTTACCTCACTGGATTTAATGCCTTTTTTGTAGAAGGAGGCTAAGTCGTGATGGTTGTTAGGTTTTGTTTCCTGTTTTGATACAATATGAAGCAGAATAAATTTATCATCATTAGGGTGACTCAGTGCTTTGGGCTTTGGTATTCCAGAGAAACAAATCAAGAGCATACCAAGGAGTCTTTGGCCTACTATTTTTATGCTAGGATTGAGGATAAAGGAAAAAAACATTGATTTGTCATAACATTTCATGCATTTGCCTTTTAAACACTGTAGGATGTAAAAAAAAATGGTGATCCAAATAAAAAATACAATAGTACTGATATTTATGTTTATTGGAGCTCTTTATTTCTTCATGTGGCTTCAATCCATTGTCTAATATCCTTTCCTTGCAACCTGAAGAACTTTCTTTAACATTTCTTATAGGTCAGCTCCAGTACTGACAATGTCCCTCAGTTTTTGTTTATCTGGGAATGCCTTACCTCCTCCCTTATTTTTGAAAGACAGTTTTGCCAAATATAAAATTCTTGGCAATTTTTGCCTTCAGCACTTTAAGTGTGTCTTCACACTGCCTTCTTGCCCCATAGTTTCTGATGGAAAATCAGCACTTAATCTCAGAAGAGAAAAGAGAAGACACTGCCAAGTGCATTGCCATGTGACAGAAAAGCCAAGGAACCATAAAGATTGCCAGCCAGACAGAAGACTTCAGCCCTGGGAGAAAGTAAGCCTCCTAGCCTCTGAAACTGTGAGCCAATAAATTCCTCTTGTTAAGCAATCCATTGTTGGTATTTGTTTTAGTGGCTAGCACATTAAAACATTGATGAATATCTTTGTTCATAGGAAATGTAGTATTATGTATTAAAAGATTAATTAGGATGTGTTGACCTCACTGATATGACTTAAGCAAATTGAACAGACTCACAGAGCTAAAGTCTGGAAGATAGGTGATCAGGAGACAGAAAGGGGGTACCTGATGTCTATATGGGCAAAATCTATGATAAGGTGGAAGGGGGTAAGAATGGTGCAGTGATGTGATTAGGTTCAGTGGTGCTGGTCTGTGAGGGGGAGTAGAGTAGAGAGGGGATGGGTTGGACTATCCATGGAACTGGGGAGAAGGTTGGAGGAAGGAGCAGGTGAACTCTGGGGATTTACAGGTCTGTGGTTAAAACACTAATGGTGCAAATGCTCTTTTGGCACATGTGGCAGGGGAGGGTTACTGGTGTAGGATGTCATGTGAGTGGGGATACTGTAATATAAACCACTGACCATGCTTAGTAGCAATGCTTCAATATTTGTGCATCAATTGTAACAAATGTACCATCCACATGTAAAATGTTATTAATAGGGGAGGGTGGAAGAGGGGGAGGGTGTTGGGTATATGGGAATCCCTTGTGTTTTCTATGTGACTTATCTATAGCCTAAAGCTTCTTTGAAGATAAAATGAAAGAAAAGTAAGACACTGGGGAACATATGGAAGACATTGTCACTGTACATACAATATAACAGATCTTACAGTGATGAAAGACACAAGATATAAAAAATTTTTATTTTATATCAAATTTTTTCCACTTTCCTATTTTTTATTTTTGTATTTTATTTTACAATTCTTATTATTATATTATTTTCTTATTCTTTTTTTTTTCGCTTTGTTTTTGGAGAGATTTTGGACCACAGAAGGGTCACAACTGTGGCAGGGGAGGATCACTGGTGCAGGGAGGGGTGCAGCTGGGGCATGACTCTAAGGCCTATGAATATGTTCAAGTGTTCATGGGGCATTGTCTTGGTGGGTGGAGACCCACACAACAACCGAAAGAATATTGAATTCCCATCCTGAGAAGTCCTGCTATATTCTCTAATAGAGCAGCAAGAATCCCCTAGTACTCAGGCAGTGCCCAGTGAAGGAGGACAGACCATTATGCCAGGCCCTTGATGTTGATGATTGTACTTATGAACCTTTTCTTGTGAAACTGGAACTTAGCCCAGTATTACATATTGCCTAAGGCTGTGGCCAGCAGAGGTTCTGAGGGGAGGGAGAGGGAAGAATAGGTGTAACATGGGGGAATTTTGGGGACATTGGAATTGTCCTGCATGACATTGCATTGATGGATATAGGCCCTTATACATTTTTTCAAAACTTATAAAACTGTGTGGGGCAGAACATAAACTATAATGTACACTAAAGTCCATCGTTAAAAAAATATATGATGTGTGCAGCCTGTTCACAGATGTTCAGAAGCTAGATGACAGATAGATATAAAGAATAATAAGGCAAAGGTGGCAAAATGTTAAAATTGGATCTGGGTGTTGGGTGTGGGGAGGGGTTAGAGTTCTGTGTATGGGGTTTCTATTATTTTTGCAAATTTCCTCTAAGTTTGAAATTATTTCAAAATTCAAAGTTATAAATAAATAAATAAATAAATAAACAAACAAACAACAACAATAGCAAAATTCCCTGGCCAGATTAATGATATTAATTCTGCCTGAAGGGATAGTCACAGCTAGGATCATTGAGGCCCTCCTGCCGCTCCGTTTGCGCTTGTTCTGCTACCCCCTGCTAGCCAAAGCTCATCCTCAATTTCCGCCTGAATGACCTCTCTGGAGATAATAGAGCAGCCTTGGTTCTGCTTTATTGCAAGACTCTCATAATGTGCAAATTCTGTGCAGCAGCAGGCACATTGACCACGTAATTCTCACAAGTTAATCTCCTTTACCCCCTGTGACAGTAGAATGAGGTGACCTTCACTAAGGCTAATGTGCCCCTATGGACTGCATGAACCTTTGGGAACATTTGGGATACAGGCTCATATTTACCTCCAATGAATTTCTCTGTCCTCTGAAAAGTTTAGAAATTTTGGATGGGCTCTCATTGCAGTGCTTACTTAGCAGACACCACGACCAGAGACCCAGAATGGGAAGAGGATCAAATCATTTCATAAAGTTGGGATGAACTGGACAAACAGAAAGGGAGCATGACTCATGGCTATCATTACATAAACTTTAGGGATGAAGATGGACTTAGCTTTGTCTGCATGGCCACTATGGATAGGTCAAGGGTGAGTGGAAGGAATCCACAGGGAGTTTGATTTCATGCCAGGGGAAAAAATGTGCTCCCCTGGTTAAGAACAGAATTAGCAATTGAAATCGTTTTCCTTCAGAACTTTTAAAACATAACTTTATTGTTCTTATGTGTCAAATGTCATTCTTGAGAAGACCAGTGTATGGACTTGCTTTTTTCACTTAGGATCTTTTCTTTTTCCTTAGCATTTTAAAACTCCTTGATGATGTACATTGGTGGGGTCTTTTTTAATTCACCGAATTGAGCACTCAGTGGTTCCTTTCCATCTGCAAACTTGTAGCTTTCAGCTCATGAAGTATACCTTTTGTCATTTCCTCTCTCCGAATTTTTTTCTGTTCAATTTCTGGAATCCCCAATAGTCACATATGATTGCACTTGACTCTAATTTCTTTATCTCTGTCTTTCCTGTGGAGTTCTCAAGCATAAAGCCAGCTTTTTTGTTAGCAGAGCCCCAAGATATCAATATCTTTAAGTCTTTCCTCTGAGTCTCTTCAGTTTCCCCCAAAGAAGAAACTTCTAGAATTCTGCCTTGATGGTGGGGGTCTTAGCTACTGAGGTCTTGGTAGTAGAGGTTAGGAAGGTGCAATGAGAATTCCTTGGTTCAGTATGCAGGCTTCCTTTACCCCTTTGGGGGCAGCATGTTTCACACCAGCCCTAAGTTCAGTTTTTCTCAGAGAATAAATCTCAGGTCTCCAGTGTTGTGGGGCACAAGTAACTTTCTGGTGGTCTAGAGTAGGGAAGGAACTGGAATGCCAATTCGTCTCTTCAGACTTCCAACTAATTTCCTTGCTTTCACCCCAGCAACACTGGCCACACTTTCTCTCCCGAGGCTGAGATTCTTAGGGGTTCTGTGCATCAGATTGGCTCTCTTCTCATTAGTATCCCATTAAGTTGTCATTGTCTTCACCCTGAGTTCAGACTTCCCAAAATATGTGAACATCTCCCATTTGCTCTGGATTCAGGTCAAGAGTGTGTTTGTGATCAATCTATTGTTTTTAAGGGGAAGTCCAGATAATTTTTTAAGGCAACATTTGAAATTTTAATTACCTTCCAAGGCTATGTTTTGGAAACTTGGAAATGTCAGCCTTTCTTGGTAAAGACTATTTCCACAGGGCTCTGGCGTATGGAATCAAAAGCTTCAAGAAGCCGCAAAAATCTCATGCATAAAAGTGGCCTCCAGAGAAGCGGATGTGGCTCAAACAATTGAGCTCCCGCTTACCACATCGGAGGTCCTGGGTTCGGTCCCCGTGTCTCCTGGAGAAGATGAGCAAGACAGTGAGCTAACATGATGGGCAGGTGTGGTAAGCTGATGCAGCAAGATGACTCAACAAAGAGACACAAAGAGGAAAGACAGTGAGAGATAGAAAAAAACAAGGGAGCTGAGGTGGCTCAAGCGTTGAGCACTTCTCTCCCACATGGGAGGTCCCAGGTTCAGTTCCCGGTGTCTCCTAAAGAGAAGACAAGCTGCCACAGAGAGCACACAACAAATGGACACAGAGAGCAGACAGCGAGCACAAACAATGAGGTGGGGAGAATAAATAAATCAAACAAATCTTTTAAAAAAAGATAAAACGTGGCCTCAGGAATGGGTGTGGCTCAAGCAGTTGAGTGCCTGCCTTCCACATGGGAGGTCCCAAGTTCAGTTCCCAGTGCCTCCTGAAAAACCAAAAACAAGAAAATAGCAAAACAAATGAAAAAAACAACTCAAGGAAACTGATGTGGCTCAGTAGTTGAGCACCAGCTTTCTACATACGAGGTACCAGGTTCAATCCCTGGCCCTGGGTACCTAAAAGAAAGAAAAAAGAAAAGTGGCCTCAGTAGAGAAGTAGAAAAAACTAAAAACTTCTTTTGGAATGAAAATCACCAATTGGAAATTGGAGTCCTCCAAAGTTTGAAAAATCATCAAGATGACATAAACATCAAACTAATACAAGGGCCTTTTGTACTCCCTGCTTCACCAGGGAAATTCTGTTGTTTCTCATATTGTCTTGAGGAGTTGCAGGAGAGTTTATCTATTTTCTGATTCCATCTTTTGAAGTCTAATCAGACTTGAAGTGTAGCCATCTGGCTCCTCTCAAAGAAATGCTAAAGGAGTTCTGGACACTCACAGAGAAAAAAACTTCCATGTGGACAAACACTCTCATATACTTACATATACTTTTACTTGTTTAAACTCTGGAAAGCTCTTAAGTCAATCAAGTAATTCCTAGGGAAAGCAAACTTCACCCTCTTTTCCCTACCTTATCCCACTACTTCAATTCCTGCACAAGAACGTCAAGGACACAACCTTAAACTGAGTTGAAATCAAGAAGCTTCCTCCATCTAAAATTGATAGAGAACCACTAAAATGTGAAGAATTTCTCCTGTGGGGCTGTGAATCTCTGATCCTCTCTCATTAATAGGAGAATTTTACTTCCGTGGGCTAAATAGAGCACAGCTGTCAATTATCCATGACAGAGAAATCATAATATTACTTTATTTTTCCTTCAGCATCCCTCCAAGTTTCACTGAGTTATTTTGGGTGGGAACCATGTTATTTTTGGAGCTTTGAGTGCATTAATCTTTATGAGAGAAGCAGGAGTATATAGCAGAGTGTTTAGGATCTCAGCATCAAGCACACCTGGGCTGAAATCCTTGCTCCTCCACTTTCTATGACATTTTCAGCTGGATACTTAACCTATAATATTCACATATAATCAATGAAATACACAATAAGAGTACCTTTTCAATAGGACACTGCTGAGGATTAAATGTATATAAAGAGCAGAATATATCTGGCATATAGTAAGAAATCACTAAGTTTAAGTTGTTGTTATTGTTATCAGAAAGATAAAGAAAGCACACACGTGGGTATAATTATGTTAGGCTTGTGATATTTCACTGTTGAAGTTGAGAACACTTAAACTAAAGAATATCAGCATCTTTACGATGGAATGGACTTTCTGATGGCCCCAACCTAAAACTTCCCCATAATTCCCCTGCTGAGGAGGGGGCACACTACCTGCAGGAACAGAGCTCAGTCTATGTCCAAAGGTGGCCTATGTCATCTTCAGAAAGCTCAAGTATTAGAAAATTATTTTGATTGTGAGTCAAAATATGGTCCCCTATTCTTTTCATCCATTGGTGAGCAGCCCCTTGAGAGCACACAATACAAATCAAATCTGATCCCCATTTCATTCCTTCAAAAATTTGAACACATCTATCAAGTACCCCCATGAGCTTTCTCTTGGCTGAGGTTACTGAGCTGAAGATGCCATTTGCTTCCATGATTTGTCTCAAGCTTTGGTCTCAAGCCCTTCCCCATCCAGGGCTTCCTTCTCTGGTACCACTAGTGGTACCCAGGGCTAAATGCACTATTACAGGAGCACTCTCACCAAATCAAAGCGTAGCTTATCTCTTCCTCAAGGCATTTTAAATCCCCTGAGTTGTAATTGGAGATGATCTGAATTCCAAAAAGGTCAGGTGAAAGGAATCAATATTCCAGAGAAAGAAAATTGAAATCCAGGATCCACTACAACTGATCTCATTAAAACTCCTTTGTGTTGTGCCCAAAGAACTATTTTAAGAGAGTTTCCGTGCCTTTCTTTATCACAGTGTGTGTTGAGAAACTGTGAGCCTGACTGGAGTCTTGAGGTCACTGGCATTTTTAGATTCCCTTGTCAACTCTACTTTGAGAATCAATCCAGTAACTAAAATTGGATTTGTGTTCAAGTTTAGGGCCTGCCTTTCATCAAAACAAACTTTACAGTCTGTGTGACCTTGTTTACCTCTCTCAACTTCAGTTAACTCAACTTTGAAGTGAGGTCAGTAATTCCTGCCTCCCACGACTATGGTAGAAGCCCATGGTCAGTGCCCTTAACAGGCAGTGCTCAGAGGTTCCACCTTCCACCTACTTTGATTCAACACAACCTCAAGATTACCCATGTTGCATGACTCTTACGGCTGTTCATTTTCAAATAAACCTATTAGAAACTTAAAATGATGATTAGGGCAACTGAATCAGTGAAAATAAACATGGAGTGGGACCAGGGGTCCTGAAATCTTGTTTCACCCACTTCATGTGATCTTGGGCAAGTACCTGCCTCCTCCAGAGTCTCAGTTTCCTTATTTATAAAATGGAAATCTTGGTGACGATTATAAGATTTCTCCCCAGTCAGATATCAATTTGCTCTTTTCCTTTCCAGCTTACACCATTGTTTGATACTTCCTGGAAATATATTTTGGAAAGCTAAATTTTGTTTAAATTTTAGAAATGTTTTGAATCAAAAAGAATAGAGTTCCTGGAAGCATCCAAGCTTATGCCCTAAACTCTAATTTAAATTATTTTCTCTTATTCCATTTGTGGCTATCAGAACTTTGCAACTATACAGTTTTGCCATTTATACTACTGAGATGGTGAAGAGTTATTCTAAGGATAAAGGGACAGGTCATTTATCACTCAGGCCACCTGAGTCTGTCCAAGTGTCTTTCTTGGTAGTTGCTAAGAAGGAAGGATGCTCTGCACAGCTGCCGGACAGGTATCAGTGGGCCAAGTCTCCTAACTAGAAAGATTGTGTGACAACCCTGAAAATGACCCTACTATGATACCCATGCATCCAGGCCAGCAATAAGTGATAAATGAAGGAAAAAAAAAAAGAGCCCAACATTCTTGAAGCACTGTGGTAGAATTGTGTACCCCAGTTTGGACATGTTCTTGGTCTTGGTCTAAATTTTGGTGGGTGTGGACCTACTGTAAATAAGATCTCTTCAAGATATTACTTCACTTGCGGTGTGGCCCCACTGATCAGGTTGAGCTTTCATCCGGATTACTGGAGTTCTTTATAAGCAGAGTGAAATCAGACACACAGAGAGAGGCCACGGAGAGCAGCCAGAAGCTGGAAGGCTGGAGCAGCTAGAAGAGAAAGGAGAAGAAATCGCTGTGTACACTGTCATGTGACAGAAAAGCCAAAGATCCCCAAAGAACCCCAAAGATTGCCAGCCATCCAGAAGATACTTATCCCAGAAGGAAGCAAGACTTCCAGTTTCTGAAACAAATTCCCATTGAGCCAACAAATTTCCATTGTTTAAGTCATCTCATTGTATGGTATTTATTTTTGCAGTTGGAAGCAGAAACATCATATAGTTTTCATTGTGTTTGCATCCATTACAACACTATTACTGTAATACACAGCTTTATAACCTGCAAAATAATTTCACTCCCAATAGTTCACAAGAACGATAACCCTGTAATGTAGGTGTGGCATGGCGCAAACAGCAAAGCTGAGATTATCATTATTTTGTCTAGGTAGAAAAAAACGAGGCAGTACAACATTTTCCAAGGTTTCACAAACAGTTAAAGATTGAAAGAAGTGGCAGCTTCAGGTCCTCTGACTCTAAAACCTTTATTCAGTCCAGGACACCACATTGCACAGCACTATTATCACCTTGATTTCCACAGAAGTACTGGATGCTGAGAAGAACACCTAGGCACATGGTAAAAGTTGACAACTCCCATAACAAAGGAAAAATCTGGGTGTCAAAGGGTCAGGGAGTGGTCACTTACAAACAAATGAGACTTAGAATATTATCAGACTTCTTATCAGCACCTCTTAGATATTAGAAGACAATAGACATTTTTCAAATTCAACCAGGAAAAGGATTTCAAACATAGACCTCTGTACCCAGCCAAAACATCAACCAAAAGCAAAAGAAAATTAAGAGACTTTGGATGTGCAAACACTTAAGTTCACTGGTTTTATACTCTGATAGAAAAACATTATTGAGATTTGAGACATGGTTCTCCACCAAAACTGAACAGAAATTTAAGAAAAGATGAAATTATATACAAGAAGCAGTGGAAGCAGAGAATAAAAGAAGAGTAAAGGAGAAGAGAAATCAAATAAAAAAGAATCCATCAGATGGGACATTTGGAAGTATCTCTGTTAGGCTGAAAAATGTAAATGACAGAATGTTTCCTTCTAAACAACAAACAGCATTTCTTACTTCTACAGTAAATAATATTTATATAATCATAATATTGTAAATGTTCATCACTAATTTTCTTTTTTAAAGTCCACCTATTATAAAATAAAAAATGATGTATTTGCAATTACAGAAAAAAATACAGATATAATAAATTTAGATAATATAAAAATAACTATACAATAACTACAGAGTGGAAAGAGGACTTGTTCTTCACAGTAGAATCCATAGATGCTGTCTAAAGTCGATAAATCGTGAAATAGAGTTTAGTTGTATTACTTAAATTCATGAAGACAACAGGTAGAAGATGTAAAACTAATAATTAAGCTAATAAAAATTGGGAGGTAGAAGGGAGAGGAAGAAGTGGATAGTAATGTAAGTGGGTCAACTTTTCAGCTCTCATATCTAGGAAATAATAGCTTCTGTCTAGAGTTGATAACTCCAAAAGTATATTATAGAAAGTTATAACAGTAATTACTAGTAAAACTAAAAGAGGGAATACTGACAGTGGCTGCCTCCAGGGAGAGGGACTGGTGATGGAATGGAGGACGATTTTACTCTTCATTTTTTGTTCTTCTGTACTATTTGAATATTTTAAAATTCTGTGCATGCATTAATTCTATATTTAAAAAAAAGAAACAGTCTATTTGGATATCTAATAATTTGGGGATAAAAAATTCTGGATGATGGTTTGATTAGAGGCTGGCACATACTTGCATTCATACAAAGAAAGGAAAGGGATGGTACTTAAACATCAGGTGTGACCCCTTTTTTGGTTAGAATGTGGTATCATAAGCCAAGAGAAATAGTGACTACTTCAAGGATGCTTTACAGTGTTGACCGTAAAACTCAGATTAATATTCAGCTCAAAGATACTCTGTTCAAGGATTTAAGGAATTGTTTTAAGTAGCCAATATTGTCTCAATTTTGGAGCACTGTCAGATTCATAATTTGGTAGCTTTTGGCCCAATTATACAACCCACAGGACTACCTGTTCTCAAGTGGAGACCTGAGTTTGACTTTCTTCTCTGTCACTTTCTTTGGTTACTTAGCTATAAAAGGAGATAATATAAATGCCTTCTTATTAACCAATCTATTTCCATGTGTCTGTAAACCACAAAGTCTTAGAAAAATTATTAACACTATTTTTGTGCTTTACTCATCTACCACAGTACATTGAACCACCTTCACAGACTTTGGAAGCATTTACACACAAGCAAGCCTGGCTCTCACGGAACTCCTCTCATCCACCTGGACTTACATCCAGCTGTTTCTGTGGCAGGGCATGGTCTTCTTAAAGGGCTTTCCACATTTGCTCTTGATACTGGAGAGGTGCTAAACAAGGCTATGCTTGCCCCAAACTTGTTTTTCTTTATTTTTTTTTAAGATTTATTTTTTTATTTATTACATATCCCCCCCCCCCTTTTC
>PVKH010021049.1:0-14443 GCA_004027955.1 Chaetophractus vellerosus | reverse complement strand
TCTTGCTGTGTGTCCATTCTTTCTATGTCTGCTTCTTGTCTCCCCCCGTCCCCGCGGCGACGTGCCGAGTCGGCCCTCCACGGCGGTGGCTCGTTCCGTTTCAGGGTGGCTCCATTCTGTTTCCACGGGGGGCTCCGCTCCATGTTTCGCGGGCAGCAGTCCTCCATGTTTTTGTGGACTGCCGGCTTCCGCTTTCGCGGGCTGCAGCTCCGCTTTTCACGGGTGACTTTGCCATGCCCGTGGGGGCTCAGCCCTGCCCGTGGAGGCTTTTTGCCTTGCCCACGGCGGCTCCGGCCCGCCCACGGCGGCTTGCCTTTCTCAAGGCCGTCTGCCCGCTCGGAGAGGTCCCCGGGAACCGAACCCAGGGCCTCCCATGTGGTACACCGGCGAGCTCTTTATCCACTGAGCTATCTAGCCGGGCCCTAATAGGGAGATTTTAATTCAATCCTATGAAAAGTCACATTAAATGTGAATAGCCTAAACATATCAGTTAGAAGACAAAGATTGCATGATTGGGTGTGAACAATTCCCATATACATACTTTCTATAATAATTTCACTTTGAATGTAATGTTATGCAAAAGTAAAAAATAGAAAAGTTTTATCATGAACACCCTAACCAAAAGAAAATGGAGAAAGTACATTTCTTTCATAAAAAAGCAGATTTGAGAAGATGAAATATTATGAAATAGAGAGGCATTACATAAAAATGAAAAATATCACTAAGAATACAAAACAATCCTAATGTGTATTCACATAAAGATAAAGCTTCAAAATATGTAAGGCAAAAATGGATGGAATTTTGAGAAGAAATAGGCAAATCCACAAATGTAGTTAGAGACTAGAATATCTATAACTCACAAATTAAAAGAAAACCAGTAAGGATATAGAAAATCAGAGCTATATCTAAAAGTAGACCAATAAAATCTAAAGTAAAAAACACTTGTTAGTTCAGAAGGAGAAAGCAGCAGAAGTGAAGTATAATAGTAGGAGAAAAGCAAGGCACATGCAGGAAAAATTCCCTTAATATTCCATTACCCTTTATGTTATCTTAAGAACTGTGGATCACGGGAGTATTTCTCTCATTTCATTAAACCAATTTACATTATCAAAGCTATGAAATCTATTTATTGTTTTCTCCCACTAGCCATCATATTTTTTACTTGGCATCCCACTATCACCTCAACACACATGCATTTTTTGAGTTCCATTCTTTTTGGCAAAGTTTGTGAACATTTTTTTTTTTAATGATTCCCTCTGTGATTTTGGCATCAGTACTTGAATCCCTAAATCCCTGAACATCAAAATTTCCTAATGATGGCAAATATAACCAGTGGGATCCATCTATTTTATTTATCTTCCTGACTATCTATGTTAGTTCTATAGTGTTAGTGTGACAAGACATCTGTGACTTCAGGTTCTACGAATCTATGCTCTACAAACAAAAGGTTTGTAATTTGACTTAAAGTCTGTTACATTGAATGTCTTTCTTCTTGCTCCGCTCATCTGTACCCATCCACTTGATACAGAGGTCCTCACTACCTGAGGATCATTATTTAATGCTAATTGTGGAATTTCTCATGAGTACATCGAATTGCATATATAATCTTACATCAAATATGTAAATCAAATAATGCATTTTAAAAGGTCTTTAAGAATATATAACTGAAGTTAACAGTGTTAGCCTCTCAGCATTGGAAAGTGATAATTTTTTCATAATCTTTGGTTTCCAAATTTCAACAATAAGCATATATTATTTTGGTAGGCAGAAAAAAATAAAAAGTTGAAATATTAAGTAAATAGTGCAATATGTTTTGCAGAACAAATTCAGCTTGATAAATATTCTATTTATGACTATCTCAGGTTGTTTAATATTATATTTGGACAATAATGATGTACTTTATTCTCAAAACAAGTTACATAATTATAATTAAGTGGAATTTTACCTGAAATTTAGCTTCTGTAAGTAAATAAAAACTAAGTTGTAGAAAGAGAACCAATTACAACTACTCAAAAGTTTTTTTTATGAACATAAAATGATAATTCATAAAACCTGTAGATATACTTTGCCATGTAAGTCAAGGAAATGTTTATATTCATTATAAATGTACTGTAGTTCATTGTAGAAAACCTGAAACTATCAAAAAGACAAAATAAATTCCAAATCTCAAGTCAATATTTATAAATATTTTGTCTTTAATTTTAATCTCATTCTTAAATAGTTTAATTTGTCTGAGTAACGTCTTATCATAACTTAAATATAGTTTGCATTCCAGAGTTCCCCTTTATTACTTAAGTATTTTCTCATATTAATGAAGTTTTTTATAACCTCATTTTAGTAAAAAGTGTTTAAATTTAATGTATTGTTTTCACATGATTTCTTGATATTTACAATTGTTAAAGAGTTTATATTTAAAGTCCCTTTTATATTTACATAATTGCAAAAAGAACATGGGAATATTTTTCAGTTGTATTTAAGTAAGTTTTATTTAAATTAAATTAATTAAAAAAACATTTATTCTTGTTGATTTGTTTAAATGAAATTATATAGTTCATGGATTTAAGAGGCATAAATGATAACATGATGAAGAAAACTCTTCAAAAACTAAACTTTAAAATACTGTATCTTAATTACTCAAAGTGTTGCTTTTTGTGTTATAGGAGGGGAGAGGAATTGTAAAAATAGGAGCTAATAGAAGATCACAGGGTTCTCAGTAAGCCCTCGTCCATTTCATCTCACACAGTAGCACCTTCTAACCATTGCTTATATGGGAATGGATAAAATACACAACCACATACTAGCACAAGAATAGCTCATTTTTATTCCATAGAAAAAGTTTCTTTCCAACCAGTTTGATAGAATGGTCAAAAGCATCATAGAATGGCACATATAACCACTTTATGATTTTGTTCACAGGTATGAATTAAGGAAAGAAATGTACTGAAGTCAGTAGACAACTGGAGAGACTATAAAAAACTTAGAATGAAATTGCTATAAAACAGCAATAAGCCCCAAGTTAAGAGATCCTTCATCTATTCATTTGCATGGGTGAAGTTCACAAGAATTTATTTGATGGGAAAAGGGCAAAGGGTTATTATAACACATTAACCAAACACATTGTATGATTTCATACCTCAAATAAAACTCTACACACAACAGTGCTAGGAATTGTAAACTTTGCCTTAAGTTCTAACCATAACTTTTATTTTTATCATTTATTTTCATTTATTCATAGCTTCAAAGGTTGTTCATGGAGTTCTTTTATTCACCAGGTAGTCATTTTGTCAACAGCTTAGCGTATTATGGTGAAAGTGTCACAACAAAGAAATCAACATTGTTAAATTACTTTCAACCAAATTCCAGAAATTATTTGGATTTTATATGTTTTCATTAAGTATTCATTAGCGATATCTCCAAGAATCTCTGGTGCCTTTCACTGGACACTGTGTGTGCTTCCTGCTTTTATTATGTCATTGCTTCTAGGACCTCTCATTAGACATAGGCAATAAATGAATGGAAATTAATTCAAGTATACACATATTGATAATTGTTTCCATATCTATACTAAGCTTAGTGTAAGTTCATACTGATGTCTCCAATTCTAAGCCAATACCAAAGACATCATTTTAGAATTTCTCTCATCTATCTGTAACCTCTCTCATTGACACTGGAAATTCTGGCTCCCACTCACAGTCATCTGTTTACTTTTTGTTTATCCCCTGTATTCATGCAAAGCAATTTTATAGTTGTTAAGCTATATTCCTATGAGAAACAACTTTAACACCCACATACAGTCACTTTTGTCTTTACCTAATACTTTCTAGTCAAAATTGGAATGTTCTAAAGTTACTTAAGCCAGTTCCTTTTTTCCCACACTGTATTAGTGCAGTTATGCATTACATTTGTGTAGCACTTATTTTTACATCAGATTCTGCACTTTATCCAGGGATGTCCTGAAACCCCAGTTGAAATTTTGCTTGTTTGTTTGTAATTAAGGTTGGAAAGATTTAAAGCAAAGTTTTCCAAGATACATTTCTATGGGTTTTCAAAATATATATATTCAGATATCCACCCGCCTTGTATCTTACAGAAGAATATGAGTCAATTGTAATGCAACATTTTTAAGACATAAAGAAAAACATATGGAAATTTTAACATAATATCCCACATTTTTTCATATACAGAAAGTAATATTACTTTACTGTAACTGCTTCAGATCTGTACAATTACATGTAATACTACTGATGCTGTTAAAGATCTCTTCTTACCATTCCTTATCCCTTCCCGAGTCTGTCTTTCCAATACTGTTTAGAATGTGGTGTGCATTCATCTCCTTGATGTTTTTACAACCTAAGTGTGTGCTGCTATTTTTTGATTCAGTGTAAAAAATATATTCATTATAATAGTATTTTAATTTACTTTTCTGCTTAAAATTATGTTTCTTAGCTTTTTAATATTCACACATGTAATCCAGTTTTTTAACATAGTCATTGAATAGAATTCCATTGCATTAAAATATTATAATTTATTTCCTAGACACTTAGGTTGTTCCTGCTCTCTTTCAAACAGTGCTGCAATGAGCACCCTTGAGTATGTATCTTGTGTACATGCAAGTATTACTAGGTCATATACATAGAACTGAGTTTTCTGAGTGGTACAGACCCATCTTCAATTTATTTAAAAATTCCAACTTTAAATTTATATAACATCATCTTAGGTAGTTAGTATGTGACTTCTGGAAAACATATTTTACAAAACTAGTTGTACAAGGTGTTGGGATATTTTGGGGGTGGTGTGGTTTAAAATATTTGCCACGGGGAATAAATGAGAGCACTATAAATATTTGAGAACCATCGTGTTGAAGGGGGAGAATATTTGTTCTACAAAACCACAGATGGTGAAACTAGTAAAACAGTCTAACAATAACTATCTCATGAAAAGTGGGCTCTTTCTGATTGATCCTAGAATCAGAAAGCAATAAAAGACAAATAATAATCATTACTGTGCTTTGTCAGAGTGCTTTCTGATTCTAAACTTAGGGGAATGCAAAATATTAAGAGAATTTAAGAACAAGAAAAATTAAGCATGCTATATATTTTGAGTCCTATTGCATTGAAGACTAATGTAAGAATAATTTTAGCATTGAAGACTAATGTAAGAATAATTTCCAATATATCTAATTTGTACCTATACCGGTGAGGGAGAAATTCTCTTATGATGTATTGGTGATCTGAAAACACTTTTTTTTAAAATGTGCACTGGTCTGAGAACTGTACAGGGAATTTGAGCGACCCTTACATACTCCATATGGTCCTATTACATAATCGCTGCTGAACTAAGAATAGAATGAAAATAGCTTTAGTGAAAATCTAGCTCTATTCTCTAAGCTAGTAAGTGAAAGGTTTTTTTAATATTCTTTAACCAGCACATGTTTAGCTCATATATTGAGAGGGAACAAATATAGCATTTACTTAGTCTTGAAGATTTTCAATTATTTCCATAATATTAAAAATGAGAAATGATAACCTTATTTTTCACTATATATTATAAAAATAGATATTATAAGGGATTAGGAAATTTTCAGAAACATACTTATTTTTTTATTTTTCAGAAATAAATGAATAACACACATTAGATTAATGATTGATATCACCTCTGTATTTATTTATTTATTTTTTTTTTTAAAGATTTATTTATTTTATTACATATCTCCTCTTCCCCCCAGCTGTGGCGACGCGCCGAGACTGGTCACTGCGCAGGCACGGCTTTCCCCGCTTGTGAGCGGCTTCTGCTTCTATTCACGGCCGGCTTTAAGTTTGCAGGTGGCTGGCTGCGCTCCATTCACGGGCAGCCTGCCCTGCCCATGGCAGCTTTTGCCTGTCCGTGGCAGCTTTTTGCCCTGCCCACGGCGGCTCTGGCCCGCTCATGGCAGCCTGCCATTCTCAAGGCGGTCTGCCCGCTAGGAGAGGTCCCCGGGAACCGAACCCAGGGCCTCCCATGTGGTACGCCGGCACCCTATCCACTGGGCTATCGAGCCAGCCCCATCACCTCTGTATTTAATATGATATAAAACCTCATGTTTATCTCTCTGTCTCTTTCTCTATCTCTCCCTCCCAATTGTTTTCTAAGCTCCCCTTCCATTTGAATGTCTCTTTGTCCCAGGCACATATCTATCATCACACATTCAGAATTACAATCTATGATGCCAAATTCCCAATTAGCTTCTAATCATTGTCATGATTTTCATATCTTGTCTCTGTGAGGATGATGACACTCCAGAGAATATAAGGGGTTATTCTGAAGTCTGACCTCTCAACCATGGCTCCTGAAAATTTTTTGTTTCATTAATAAGTGCATATAGTAAAGGTATGGGAGAAAGATGGCACTGTGCTTCCCTAGGATCTCAATTCAGTCAGAAGACAGAATAGAGAGAGGGGCCGTTATCCTCTACCTTCTTCCATAATCTGCTCAGGTCTGTGCCATTTTGTTTGTCTATTATCCAAATACCTGACTCTGAGGATGAAGGATTCCTCTTTTTTCTAAAAACAGGCTTTGTTTTACCTGTACATATTGTTTTCATCAATGCAAGCAAGTGAATTATTTATCACTTTGAAGAGATTTAATCTTTGGTAATCATGTTTTCAAAAGCCAGATAATCATACAGTTTTAGAGTTTAGAAGGAAGAACTTATTTGTCTTTATTTTGAAGAGAAAATGAATGCCTGAGAGCATGTGTGATTTATCTAAAATAATTAAAGCTTTTCATTTAGAACAGTGTCTGTTTATTCAAGACAATGCAGTATGAGTACAAAATAAGTAATGAAAGTAATAATCATGTTCTCTGCACCCAAGAAAGGAAAATGTATATCCCATATATGATGCCATCTTTGAGAATTTTGTCACTACTTTAGTAAAATCCATTTCACTATTACAGGACAACTATTTGATTTACTTATATGATGATCACAAATATTTGATCTGAGAGGAGGGAGATATTTACCTGCACTTTAAAATGAAGGGAAAGTGACATCTTGGAAGGAAAAAGCCTAAAGATTAAAAAATATATATTTTTTTAAAAAATGGTTCAATTTCCTCACATTGCAGTGACTTTATAGACTCTAGCTCATATGATGAAAATTGGAGGTAATTCCTAAAATCTTTCTGCAGGGCTTCTGATTAATATTTCTTACTACTAGTTTTTGATATGAAATCAAGACTTTTACAAAAAAATATATATTTGAAAATGTTGATCTCGCCATTTAGGTAAATGCTTTAATACCTTGAAGGTTTCCTTTATATTTTTGATGTTAAATCAGAAGGTAGCACTTCACTAGTAAATATAGTTAGGTTGAGAAACAGATATCATTCCTTTTTACATGATCCTTAGTGAGGTAGGTTTGTTTTTAATATCAAGAGGTCTCTGCAAGTTATTGTGATTGGTAGTATTTTCAGTATTTCCTTATTCATCAGGAAAAGCAATGTTGCCAACAAGTACGCTGAATTCTGAGCAACATGTGATATACTCAAATTTATTTTCAGTGTTAATTTGTCTCTTTCTTTTACCAACCCCCTTTCCTCTGTCAGATTCCTGTGAGTTCCCAGTGCTCTCTCATTCACGGGGTCTCCATTAGAATGCTGTACTCAACCCTGTCCCACTTCCTGGAATGAAGCCTTTTCTGGCTATGGAAAACCAATGCTTACTTCCATCTTTATAAAGACACATATTTTATGAATCACCTTCTCAGTGCAAGGTCAGTGTTTTTTTCCCAGCAAACTGCCGATCTCTTTCTATGCCTTAGTGGTCATAATTAATGTGTAAACTCTCTCCATTAAATCTTGGGTAAATGAGAGATTTTCATCAATATATTTTTAAGCATAATGCATCATCATTGTCTTCTTCTTTACAGTGACTAACAGATAAGAAGAAGAGAAGATAGGGTTGAGTGAGCAGGAAATTAAGGGAAGTTTCTAAAGCCTTTTACATTGACCTGGGAGCATTTGATGGCTTCTACACATTTTATTAGTATTATCCACCAAATAAAATATTCAAGAGATAGAAGTATTGTGAGAAGATGATTTTATATGTTATTGTAGGAGACACCTGAGAGTCACCTAGCAAATCTCTATGAATGTAGATACACAGCCTAAAATATAACAAGAAATGAAAAAGCTATTTTACTTGAGCATATCCAACAATGGGAAACTAATTTCTGTGCAAGTCAGATGAAACCATCTTTGAGCAGTATAATTATTTTAAAAATTAATACTTTTCTGAAAGAAATTGCCATTGGGAATGTTTTATATGTGCAGTTAATACAATTTATTAAAGAGTTCTAGGCTATAAAAGATTTTATTATAAAATTTTGGGCCTCTTGGAGAATTACTTTATTTGCAACATTTTTACTTGAGGATAATGAGTCCTAAAAGGTTAAAATTTTCAATGTCATACAGCTGCCTGATGACACTGCTGTAATTATATCCTAAAATCTTTTGTTTCAAAAGTTTTGTGTTGCCACTAGAGTATAAGGATTTTAATAAACTTAAAACATAGACATTTTTTAAGTGATAAAATTCTCTTACTTCATCTAGGAAAATTATAATGGGAATGAACAGAAATGTAAGCACATTATCTTCTATGAATGAAAAAAAGATTACTATAGTAGTAAAAGAACACCAGATGACAAGTTATAAAGTTAACCACCCTATCACCAGTTCCTAGCTCAGTGCCCTGGATAAAGTAGGATTTTAATTCTTCAGAGTGATTGGAAAAAAATTTGGTTTATACTAGAAAGTAATTTAGAGTTTCTGTTTTCTAAAACCTGCTTCTCACAGCCTAAGCAATGGAGGTCTTGTTAAGAGCATTCTCCAATTTCACCAAGCTAGTCAGTGACAGAAGAGGGTATAATCATAGCTATTGCTTTATTCATCAAACCTTGTTTTCCTTAGGAACAATGATAAGAGCTAAACTTTATTCCTGTTAATACCCATAGCTGTTTAACATAAGGAAAATAATTTAAATGATATAAATACTTTTTCATTAATAAAATATCAATCTTTGGGATGTAAATAGAATGCAAAATCATCTTTTCTTTAATGCCAAGCTATTAAAAAATATATTTTCTGGAAACGAATATATCTCTTATTAGCATGGCCAAGTAGCAAAAGAAAGTCCTGCACTATTTATTGTGACTTTGATATAAATAAATTAAACACTCCAGGGAAAACACAAAGTTTGGCAGAATGGATTAAACCATTTACCAAGTATATTCTGTTTACAAGAGGCTCACCTTAAATACAAAGACATAAGTAGGTTGAAAATGAAAGGATAGGAAAAAAAAAAACATACCATGAAAGTAGTAACCAAAGTGGAGCTGAGGTAGCTATTGAAATGTCAGATAAAATAGTCTTTATACAAAACTTTTATAAGGACAAAATGTGTCTTTATATGCTCTCAAGAGTTCAACAAAAATATGTAACAATTTTCAATAATGAACCTAAGGCAGAGTTCCAATATATGAAACCAATATTGACATATTTGAAAGGAGAAATAGATGGTTCTACATTAATAATTAGAGATACAACACTTTCAATAATATGTAGAACATCTAAAAGAAAGATCAGTAAGGAAATAGAAGACTTCAAAGATACTATAAACCAGCTACACCTGAGAGGTATATATAGAACATTTCACCCAACAGCAGCATAATACATATTCTTCTCTAGAGCACGTGAGCCATTCTCCAGGGTAGACCATAAGACAGGTCACAAAAAAGTCTCAATAAAGTAAAAAATATTAAAATCATAAAATATATCTTCCACAAACATAATGGAATGAAGCTAGGAGTCAATAACAGGGAAAATGGAACATCCACAAATATGTGGAATTTAAACAATGTATTCTTTTAAAAAATCATGGGAACCAAGAGGAAATCACAAGGGAAATTAGGAAATATCTTGAAGCAAATAAATATGAAAACACAGCATACTAAAATTTATGGCATGCAGAAAAGGCAGTGCTGAGCAGGAAATTTATAGGACTAAATGCTTACACTTTAAAAAAAAGAAATATCTTAAATCAGAACCTAACTTCAAAGCTAGAGGAACATTCCTCCCAAGAAAACAAACTAAACCCAAAATGAGCAGAAGGAAATAACTATTAGAGTGGAGATAAATTATATAGATATTTTTTAAAAAAACACAGAGAATTTTAAAAAAATGATTCTTTAAAAAGATCAATGAAATCAATAATCCTTTACCTGTAGTCACAAAGAATAAATGAGAAAGGACACAAATAACTAAAATTAGAAATGAAACTGGGGATATTACTACTGACTCCACAGAAATAAAAAGGACTATAATAGGATACTGTGAATAGCTGTATACCAATAAATTGGATAACCTAGATGAAATAGACATAATCTTAGAAACACACAAACCTCCAATACTGTCTGTGATGATTGAAAGCCAAATGGATCCCAGAAAATCGTCTTCTTAAAGCTAATCCATTCCTGTGGGAATAAACCTATAGCAGGTAGGGCCTTAGGTTAGATTACTTCACTTAAGATCCTTGGGATTACATTACTTCAGTAAGGCATGGGTCCAGGTGGGTCTTATTCCTCTTACTGTAATCCTTTGTAAGAGAATGCAATTCAAATGAAGAAAGAACCATGCATAGTGGAAAAGTGTGATTCATACCAAGTAGCAAGAGTGATTCAACATAAGAAATTAGTAAGTGAAAACACAACTTTACCAAATCAAATGGAAAAACATGATCATATCAATTAATGCAGAAGAGGAATTTGACAAAATTCATTTTACTTATTTGATTAAAACCCTTTGAAAATTGGAGTAGAAGGAAATTTCAACCACTTGAAACTATTTGCAGATGACATGATCTTATATGCAGAAAATCCTGATAAGTCAAAAAAAACCCTACTGGAACTAATAAATGGATTCAGGAAAGTGGCTAGGGTACAAGATCAACATGGAAAAACAGCAGTATTCTATATACTTGTAATGAACAATCAGAAGAAAAAATTAAGAAAAAATTCCATTTACAATAGTGACTAAAAGAATCAAATATCTAGGAATAAAACTAACAAATATGTAAAGGACTTGTACACAGATAACACCAAAATATTGCTAATAGAAATGAAAGAAGACCTGAGTAAATGGAAAGATATTCCATGCTCATGGATTGGAAGACTAAATATGTTATTAAGTCAATTCTACCAAAAATGATTTACAGATTCAATGCAAATCCTATTGAAATTCTAATAGCCTCCTTTGCAGAAATGGAAAAGCCATTCATTAAATTTTTATGGAAGGGTAAGGAATCTTGAATAGCAAAAGCCATCTTGAAGAAGAAGAATGAAATTGGGAACATACACTTCCTTATCTTAAAAGTTATTACAAAGCCATAAAACACAACAGCAAGGTACTGGCACAAAGACATATATAGACCAAATAGGATTGATAGCTGAGAAATCAGCCCTCAAATTGATGGCCAACTGATATTTGACAAGTTTGCCAAATCCACTCAATGAGTTAAGAATTGTCTTTTCAAAAACTGGTGCTGGAAAACTTGGATGTCCATGTGCAAAAGAATTAATGTTGACCCCTACACCTCACACCATAAACAAAAATCAACTCAAATTAAATCAAAGGACTAAATATAAGAATCAAATTTATAAAATTCCTAGAAGAAAATATAGAGAAGCATCTTCAGGAACTTGTGTTAGGCAATGATTTCTAGACATTAAATTCAAAGCACAAGCAAAACCAAGAAAAAAAAATAGACTTTCTCATGAAAGTAAAACAACAAGAAGCTCAATGGGAGAAAATATTTGAAAACTTTCTATCTGACAAGGCATAAATATCCAGAATACATAAATAAAACATACAACTCAATAATAAAAAGACAAAGGACTCATTTAAAATATGTACAAAGGGCTTGAATAGATATTTCTCCAAAGATAAACAAATGACCTAAGAGCATATGAAATGATGTACACCATCACTGTCTATCAGGGAAATGCAAATGAAAACCACAGTGTGATGGCTTTTCACCTCCACTAGAATGGCTACTATTAAAAAAAAAACAGACAAACAATTTTTAAAAAAATAACAAGTATTGGAGGGGATGTGGAAAAATAGAACACTCATTCATTGTTGGTGGGAATGTAAAATTTTGTATCTACTATGGAAGACATTTTGGCAGTTCCTCTGGTAGGTAAGTATAGAACTCCTTATGTCTCAGCAATTGTACTTCTAGGTATGTACCCAAAAGATTTGAAAACTGGGACTCAGTTTATCAGCACATTAGAATTCATGTTGGTATTATTTACAATTGTCAAAAAATGGAGGCAACCTAGGTGTCCATCAACTGATGAATGGATAAGATGTGGTCTATGCATTCAATGGAATATTATCCTGTCATGAAAAAAAATGTATTTCTAATACATGTGACAACAAGGATGAATCTAATAAATCATGTTGAGTGAAAGAAGCCAGCCATCATGGACAAAAATTGTATAAACTCATTGATATGAACTAATTAGAAGTAAACTCATAGAATCAGAATCTAGAATATAACTCTCCAGGGGATGAAAGTGAATAAGAAATAAGCATTAAAAATTTGGTCCCCCCCCCCCAGGACAGGCTGTATCTCAATTGGTAGAAGGCCGATTTACCATGTGGGAGGCCCCGGGTTCAGTTCCTGGGGCCTCCTTGAGCAGGCAGACTGCCTTGAGAAGGCAAACTGCCATGGCAGGGCAAAGCCACCACAGGCAGGGCAAAGCCACCCACAAGCAGGGCAAAGCCACCTGTGAGTAGGACAAGCCACCCACGAGCAGGTAAGGCCGCCATGCGGTGAGCTGACTCAGTGACCCACCGCAACGGGTGGGGGGGAGACAAGCAGACACAGAAGAACACAAAAATCAACACAGCAAGAACAAGCAGAAAGGGGCGATACAGAATAAAAAATTTAAAAAAAAGGATTAAAAAAAAATTTGGCCCCCTGTCTCACACCACACACAATAATGAATTCAAAATGGATCATAGACCTATATTTAAAAGCTAAAGCTATGAAATTCTTTGAAGAAATTTATGGAGTAATTCTCCATGGTCTTGTATTATGCAATGGCTTTTTAGATATGAAATGAAAAGCCACAATTGATATAAACACTAGATTAATTTGGACTTCATCAGAATTAAACCAGACCATGCTGTAAATGATGCCATTAAGAGAGTGAAAAGACAAACCACAGAATTAGAGAAAGTATTATCAAAGCATATATTTGATGACAGAGTATGATCTTAAAAATATAAAGAACTACAACTAAATACTATTTACACAAATAATGTTATTTGAAAATTCAACAATGATTAAAATAGACATTTCTCCACAAATGATATTTATTTAAAAAAACAACTGTATTATTAGGAATAAGAAGGGTGATTCGTGTTTTTCAGCAGGAGGTCTTCAGAAGCCATGAAGAGTGAAAATAAGGTCCCTTCTTTTTCTAAGCACACCATGAAGACTACAAAACTGTCAACCTCATAAAAAAACTGAACATTATGAGTACTCAAGAAGCTCTCCCCATGAACCCTTCCTATTTATTTCCTCTCTTAAGGATGCCTCTATACAAACTCATTATAGCACAGATTAGTTCTGTATGTCTTTCAAGTTATTTAAATAAATTATTAAAGCATTATTCTCTGTATCTAACACCTTAAATTTAGTTTTAATTGTGTGAAATTTTAATCTCCTCTAGTAACTGACATTGTTTTTCATTAAGAATTCTTAACTTATTTAGTGCAGAAAAAGAACAATAAAATTTGCCTCCACATTCAGAGACTAGATTTTTTCTATACTTAAACAACTTTTAAGATTTCATTTTCATAGGTAAATTAGCTGATTTTTCTTCTTAAAGTCATATACCTGGAAGGCTCATTCACTTGAAATTCTCCTATCAAATCAATCACCATCACTCACCCCCTTTCATTGGGAGGTTATGTATATTGGCCCATTCTGGCACTCTTTATCTCATTTTGATTGATGAGGAGCTGTATCTATAATTGTGAATGATGCCTGAAAAATAAGATATATATTTAAGTAGAAGCAGAAAAACGGGAATAACAATCCATGTTCATTTCACTGATGAGCTGTGTTTCTTTCCTGTTCAGATAAATGAAGATAAGTCTTTCCAAAGTCGATGAATGAGATAAATATTTCTCGGGTGTCCGAATTCGTGTTGCTGGGACTCTCTAGTTCTCAGGAGCTCCAACCTTTCTTTTTTGTCACATTTTTACTGCTTTACACAGGAATCCTGCTGGGCAACATTCTCATCATCTTCACTGTGACCTCAGATTCCCACCTTCATACTCCCATGTACTTTCTGCTTGCAAACCTCTCTTTTACAGATATATGTGTTGCTTCCTTC
>PVKH010021048.1:0-14433 GCA_004027955.1 Chaetophractus vellerosus | reverse complement strand
TTCTCTCTAATCTCTGCTTCTACTTGAGACCACCCCCACCGAGGGGTGGGGCTCAACGTCTCACTGACGTGGCAATTAACGCCCTACTCATAACTTAATCATGCCCAGATGAACAGATGAGCTTACAAACATAATCTAACTTATATTTTTGGAATTCATAATTAATTCAAACTCAAACCACTACAGCCTGGAAACCATGAATTTATTTCCCAATTCAACATGTTCAATTCCAGAAGTGTACAAAGTTTTGAAAATACTCCAGCACCATTTGGGGTTTTGAAAACTCCCTGCCTGTATGCATCTAATTCATCTTCAATTGTTGTCTTTGCTTGCAACGCAGAATTTTCCTTCCCAGTAAGCAAATCTGACCCTTTGGACTCAAAGATTCAAATCTCATTGATGATTTTGCACAAGTGACAATGCCTCTATGACTCAATTTCTTCATCTGTTTAATAGTAATAAAAATCACTACTGCTTTTGGAGAGATTGAAGAAAAAGTGAATTATGACTAGTGCTTATCACAGAGGCAATAAATGGTAGATATTATGATTACAATTAATTTTTTAAAATTAAATATTAATTAGCTTACTATATTGTCTAGGTATTATTTAATTTATTTAATTCTTGCAAAAGCAACACTGAGTGTAAATTATGAATCCTCTTTCCAAGAATCATAGATGTTGAGTATCTTAACAACACCATCATTTAAAATAGAGCAGAGCTGGATTGACCCCAAACGTCAATGGCTTCTTCATCATTCATTGATCAGGTTAATTACATATATCATTATACATAACTCATTCATTGGGAAATGTATTAATTAATGTATGAGCAGCTATTCTGGTCCAAATGGTATGTGCTGGGAAAGGTTCTGTGCGATGGTTTGGCCAGATTGCTCCACACAGCCCGTAGCCCTAGACACTCTGGTATAGCTGTGCACTCTCCACGTAGCCTTCACCACCGTTTTCAGGTTGGAACACTGGACTAATTTTGGCATGAAGTTATCTATATGCTTCAGGGACAAGATCAATAACAAATGTTTTGCATTTTAATAGTAACTTAAGAAAGAATCAAACATGAAATTCTGGAAAACCATCTTGATAAAAAGGTTTTGATTCTGTGAAATATGCAACAGAAATAAACATGGAAAATGGAGTGGGAAAAAGACAGTAGCACATACATGCATCAAACATGCATGCTTTTACTGGCCCCACTACTATCCTACTTTGTCTCCTAGTCAATCCCTGAATCAAAGGGAACATTCTGTTTCAAATCAAGAAGTCCATGGCACACTCCTCAGGAGGCCATTTAGCCTTTTAGGAAAATTCCCAAAATGTTTCTATATATTAGCATATACATATTTACATGTACTTATAATGTCCCAAAAGTCAAGAAATGACTAACAATGTGTTACTGTTGGTAGAGGATAAAGACTCATGACAATTAAATGACAAACATGATGATAAATTGCTTTTTTTGTTATTTTAGTGAACCTGGAAAGCAAAGAAAAATACCAATTATTTTCTCAATTATTAGCAACATTATTTGTCAAATACATGCAAACATATGCATTTTTCTTTTAATTTTGAAATAATTTCACAATTAAAGACAAGTTACAAGAGTCATAAAGAGAATTTAACCCAAAAGAATAAGTTACCAACATGATGTAGTATAACCTTTGATTAATTTAGTGTATAATTCAACAAAGCAGGACATGTACCTGCCTAAACAGAAATACACCAGTCAAAATCAGGAAGCTAACTGTGAAACATTATAAACCTCTGATACATGAACACTCAAACTTTTCCATTTAATCACAAAAATATTTTAATAGTCATATGACCCAATTCATGATCATGTGCTGCATTTAGTTGGTATGTGTTTACAGTTTCCTACAGCAGGAACACTTTCTCAGATTTGCTGCAAAACAAAACTCTGTAGTGTAGAGTACGACTATTTTCATTTGTTGACAATTTTTTGTTATTTTGGGTATGGCTCAACTCTATGTTGAAATCTTTGAACTAAAATGTCATGTTACTTGTCCCACATACATTAATACAAAATGAAACACAGAATTAGGAAAACCTCAAGAGATATCAATTTTCAAGTTTCAAATAAAGGGAAACCTGAGGCATGTATCAATATCTGGCCCATAGTAATTCTGAAATCCATCCAGGAAGATGCTGCAAGTCCCTTGACTGGGGCTTACTATAATCTCCTGGGAGATATCTAGGAGATAGTTTGGGAGTTATTGCAATAATTCAGATGGTATATGATAATGGCTTGAATCAGTTTGAGATGGGTGGTGGTTAGAATTATTTGGATTCAGAAAATTACCATAAAGGCAGGGCTGTTAGGATTTGCTGATGAATTTGATATGGGATATGTGAATGAAAAGAGTTCTGGACTTTTTTTTTTTTTAATTCTGGCTTAATTCCTTCCTCTTAGGAAGAAATGGCCATTAACACAGATAAGTAAGGCTGGGGTTAGAGGCAGGCAATTTGGGGATACATATAGTGAATTGAATGCTATCATAATTTCCCAGGTCAGCTAAAAGAAATACCACAGACTGGTTGGCTCAAATATCAGGACTTTATTTTCTCAAGTTTGGAAGCAGAAGTCCTAAAGTAAGGCAAGGACAGACCTCCTTTCCCCCAAGCCTATATCGTTCTGGTGTGGCTTGCTGGCAGTCCATTCCCCACCTCGGCGTCCATCACATGGTGATCCACCTCCTTTAGTCTCCTCTTTGCTCTTCCTATGTCCACGTTTCCTTTGTTTGTAACACTGCAATCATAATAGATTAAAGACCCCTCATTCAGTCTGGCCTCATCTTAACAGAATTTTTCAACATCCTATTCACAAATAAGTTCACATGCAGGGCCAGGGGTTAGGACTTCAATGTGTCTTTTGGGGGGACATGATTTAAAATGTAAGAAACAGTTAAGCATAAATGTGAGACTAATTCTAAGTAAATTTTGTCTGATAAACACACACACATATATGGAATATATGGAAATATGTGAAGAGACATGAAAATAATAACATTTATTTGTGGAAGGTTTAAATACATTAAATGTATATGACACTTATCATATAGCAAGATTTTAAAAATAAAAATATTAGAATTTTATATTTCATGGAAGGGAAAAACAGAATCAGAACAAAGCAGATAAATTTCTATTTGAAGATAATGATGTATTAAATCCAAATATATCAGTAAATTAAGAAATAACAATTGGGAACTAGAATATATTTTGATCTTAAACATAACGAAAAATTCACTAACAAATCTTGTGGTGGAAGATTTAGTTCTGAAGGTATTTATAGCTTTAAGTAGCCATAAGACTAAAGAAACACCATGTTAAAGAAAATAAATTTGTAATTAAAAACCTGTCCACAGAGAAAAAAAAAGAGTCCCAGACGGTTTTACATTTATTCTAGCAAATATTTAAGGAAGAAATGATAAACAAAACTTCACACTCTTTGTGTGAATGAGTTGGGGCTTATGGGATGTCTGTAATTTCTGCATGATTTTTATGTAAATTTGCAACTGCTTTAATTTTTTAAAAAAAAGAAAACTTCAGAAAAAAGAGAAAAAGGACTATATACAAACTCAATACCAAATTAGGCAAAAGACATGAGAAAGAGAAAATAGAGTCCAATCTCAATCACCAATATAAAAGCAAAAATATTTGAACCTGAATACCATGTTATGTATAAATAAAATAAAAAATGAAAAAGTTGATTTCATTCCAGACCTGGAAGAGTGGCTTATTTTGAAAATCTAAAAAATTACATTAACAGAGTAATTGAGAAAAATTTGATGATCTCAAAAGATTCAGATAATGTTTTGATAAGAATGAATAACCATTCATGATATACACTCTTTGAAAATTAATGTATATATATATATCTATAAAAGCAGATATTAAGAACATTAGTAATTGTGAAATGTCGCCAATATTGAGATCTGGAAAATAAAAGTATTTCTGCTATAAATGCTATTCACCATTGACTGGAGATTTTAGCTCATTCAATATGTCAATTAAAAGAAGTAGAAGATACAAGGATTAGAAAAACAAAAACTGCAATTATTTGCAGATAATATTCTCATGTTCATGGAAAATGAAAATAAAACTACAAATTAAGGATTGCTGACTATAAGGACATTATATAAAAGTCCTTATATCCAGCATACATTTCATATATTTCATGTATTTCAATAGCAAATAATTATAAAATACAAATGCAAATTATTATAAAATGCATTTTCAAGTATACATTTACAATATAATTAAAATGTCAACTATCTGGAAAACAAAAATATGTATAAAATTCAGAAACTATAAATTGGATGACTAAATTTTATAAAGATTTCACTTCTCTTTAAATTGATCTAATAATTTAAATTCATCCCAATCTAATTTCCATTTTTAAGTGAAATTGACAATATTATTCTAAATTAATATACAGGGTCAAAGGGCCAAGAATAGCCGAGGATTTCGAGAAAGAACAATTGTTTAGGACTGCCTAACATATTAAATATATTATAAAGTTACATTGATTAACACAATGGAACAGAAAAAGAAAACTCAGAAATAGACTAAAAAATAGATTCATGTATTTATAGGCACCAGACCAGTGAAAGAACTGGGACTATACAGCAGTAAAGAAAATACGGCACTAGATTTTAAATCATATATATACATATGCAACTGCATATGTAATTCTATAATTATCATTTATTTAGAATATATTATCTCTCAAGCATTCTATTGGACATTTTAAATGTCTTATTATCCCCCAAAAATCCTATATGATAAACAATATTTTATGTGATACCAGAGAGGTTAAATGACTGGTGAAAACCACACAGTATAATCAAATGGCAAAACAAATACTGAAACCTCATTTGGGGCTATTCACTGCTATGACTCTCAAATAATAATTGCGTCACAATATTAATGTATAATGTGATATATGGATCTATTAAAATGCTAAATTATGTGAGTCAAATAATTAGAGAATAGAGATGAAATGATCATGTGACACTTTAATCGATTTTACCTGCTTTTGCATCATTCTTGGGGTTGTAGTATAATTTAGAATTGCCGCTGTCAGATTTATACACATTTGTGATTTCGGCTATGTGAAATAAAAAATGACAAGTGTATTTGAAATTTATTTTACAGTAATCTGAACACTAGTTCAAGAGATTCCTAAGAGGCATTATATGGATAATTTACTGAGAAGTATGCTTTGTTCCTTGTTATCTATATCACAAGAATTGCAATAGAATGGAATGAATAGTCGTGCTATATTCATGTCAAAGAGGGAAATTGCACTTACTGTAGGTTGTAGACATATGTAAAGAGGGATGATATAAATTTACTGGGAGTGTATTTCAATGAGACAGAAGGACTTCCTAAGAAAGAGCTCCCCTCAAGGAGCATTGGTGTGCAAATATTGGGGGAAGAGCTTTCTGTCAGCTTAGGAGAACCTTCCTTTCAGTTTCCCACACCCCGGCCATCCCTCTCATCACAAGACTGTAAACAACGGGAAGTCTCCTGCGGGAAGCATTGGGAAGCATTCCATCCCTCCTTTCTTGCTAAGCTAATTCACATCGACCTTTCTGATAACTGCTTAGTCCTTAACTTTCTTAGTAGCATTTGTGATTTGAAGGAGGAAAGAGCACTTAACAACCCTACAGATTTTTGCATGTAGCTGTTGAATTGCTGCCTCCTCACCCACGAGAAAACTAACTCTTAGAATCAAGGGCAGTACCAATTTCTCATCTTTATCTTCCACCATGAAGAAGGTGCAAACATCTATTGACTAAATTTATACTTAGATTGTCACCATCCCAGATGTCGCAGTGCAATTAATGAATATTAAAGAAGACCGATTTTTGCGTCTTTCCTGATTGTCAGTAGGTATTGAGAGTGTAAGTTGCTGGTAGCCTGGTTAGTCCCGAAAGGGTGTCTGGCATTGGCGGCCACCCATGCCGGCTGCCCTCGCTGGGCTCTGTGGTGGATTGAACTATGTGCCTGTTGGACACGTCTTCACCTTATGGGTGCCGTCCTCACTAACAGGACCTCTTGGAAATGTTACGTGTAGTTAAGAATTGGCCCCCGAATGGGGTGGTACTAATCTGGATTACTGGAGGTCTTATAAAGAGTCACAGGAAGGAGCCAGAGGCAGGAACTCAGCGGGCTCCGGGAAGAGAAAGGAGAGGACGTGGCCTTGTGACACGACGCAGCAAGGAAGACCGAGGAGCGCCAAGCACTGTGGCCAGCCAGAGAGCACCGCCACGCTCAGGCGGTGGGGATAGCGCGGTGTTGGGCTTGCGGCCTCTGAACCCGGAGCCGATGAATTCGTTTCTGAGCCAAAGCCAGCCTGTGGTATCTTTGAAGGCATCTCTGGCAAACTGAGTTCCTAATGGTGTTTTTGATATTTGCAGCTCTTGACAGCCTCACTGGATAGGAAGAGAGCAGCAGCGGTCGGCTGCTAACGAAGCCATAATCTGGGTACTAGGTAAGGTAACCCTTGTGCTACCCAGAACTCTTAACAAGAAGTCCAGCGGGGTGTGCAGAGAAGAGGCTGGGGACAGAATTGCTGACTCCTGGTTAATATGGAGAAATTACCCTCCGTACCCAGGAGGGGGCTTCCAGCATTTGTAAAGCCTGATGGTAACAAAATTCTAGGTATGAAAATGATTATCAACAACTGAAAAGAGCTGAGTCACAGCAAAACCATTTCAAGATCTAGAAAATAAAACATCATTCTTATTAATTGGCTGCTTAAGAGGCATCTATAATTTTTCCTTCACTTTTTGCTGCGTAATCTATGTTAATAATATTATGAGTATTTTGTAATGTCTTTTTTAAGGGAAAGATAGAAATATAATTCAGTCTTTCCTATGACAAGTTTGATAGTGAGTATTCTATTATTAATAGTTTAATTTTCTCAGGTGGTGATGGATATTAAATACTAACTGAATTGATGGCATTTATTCACTACTTAGTGGCTGCTATTCTGAATGTAGTGACTTAACCTGGTATTTTGCTGGCAGTGCTTTGCATCAAATCAGTACAAATTTTAGCTCAGGAATTCTGATCTAGTTCATGAAATTAGCATATAAAATATTTGCATGTGTAGTATGTTATGATTTTATATGCTTTGCTAGTGATATTGTTACCTGCCCTTCTCCTCCCCCAATAAAGAAAGCTTCCATTTGCCTGGGCGTCAGGAATTGAATCCTCATCTGATAATTTTTCAGGTTTGATATTTGGAAAACTTTTCTGCAGAGTAGTTTCTGTTTCCATTTGCTTAAAACCACGCTCCTCTCCCACTGCGCGGGCAGGTGTGCTGCTCGGCGTGGCAGGCTCTGCTCGTCTCACGAGAAGCCTGTGTCCTGGGCCCCAGTGTCCAGTGCGAGGGCCATGGCACCATATGCCCTGCCCGAGTGCTCCTTGAAGCCGTCCTTACACCTGCTCCAGCTCAGGACGTCGACTTTGCATGGAAGTGCCTGAAAACCACATTAATGAATTGTACTAAACCCAAACTAAACGTTTCCCCAAATCTTCATTTCCTTAGGTGGATCCCCAAAAGCTCCCCAGCCATGCAGCCTAGGAGGAATGCGGAGAGGTGCTCAGAGCCGTCTCATCCAGGAGTGGTCAACCACCTAAGATCACATGAATATATGGCTAGGGGCCCATCCAGGGCCTTGGAGGGGTCCATACAAGTTAGGGGCCCAGAGTCTTAAATTTC
The DNA here is from genome assembly GCA_004027955.1 of Chaetophractus vellerosus. Taxonomy (NCBI): domain Eukaryota; kingdom Metazoa; phylum Chordata; class Mammalia; order Cingulata; family Chlamyphoridae; genus Chaetophractus; species Chaetophractus vellerosus. The sequence goes on along the minus strand of PVKH010021048.1, from coordinate 6,663 downwards.
ATATTCTTTATGGTCAATCTGACCTCACTCCCGAGACTGAGATATGGATTTACGCTGTGCACTTTCAAATCACCTGATATAGCACCTTGAGAGGTAAATATTATTAATAAGTATATTTTGAAATGAGAAATTCTATGTCACTAAAGGGTCAGCACATTCCAAAATGTACAGGGGTGTAGGTGTGAAGTCCAGTCTCTGGGGTCTTTTCATTTGATCAGGCTACTTACCACTACTGACACTGCCCCACTCGTGATTTGGGGCCTGGGATTTAGCAGGGAAGTTCACGTCATTCACCACCAGCCACAGGGGCAGGAGCACCTGGCCAGCCATGCCCAGGCCACCACCTCAGCCGTGTGCCGAAGGGGACGACACTCACAAACGACAAGGTGGGCAGGAGCCACAGGCCCTCCTGGGGGCATGGAGAAAGTTACCTCTATTTCCTAGAAAATGGACATGTACGTAATATCCAATATATAGTTTGAAAGCGTTCTTGAGTCCCCTCTGTGCTCATGGATGAAAATAGTGCTCAAGGGCCTATGATGCAGAATTTCTGTTCAATGATGGGGTAGAGACAAACAGACGATAAGATGTTCCACTAGGCTGGTTCTTTCCCATTCTTAATTCTTCATCAGAAAGAGAAGTGAGGTCTTTTTTTTAACTAAAGCATTGCAGCTACAACCAGGGAAATTGAAAGAAATACAAGTATCCGTTATTTTTCACCACATTGTTAACCCAGTGATTCCTGCCAATGCATAAGAGATGAACACTGTACAATTGACTTTCATTTTTGGTACATTTTCTCACTTACATGTGATCTTAGGGCTGCTGTGATGAAGTGCTTAAGCCAAGAGAGATTTATTGTCACACAGTTCTGGGGTCTTGGGTCTGCGACCGAGGACTCGGCAGGGCCATGCGCGTCTGACCCCTGTTGGGGAGGACACCACTTGCCTCTTGCAGCTTTTGTGCTTGTGCCAGTCCCGGCGTTCCTTCCTTCTCATTTGCTTTTCCCTTATGGTCGCCTCATTTGACTAATTAACACCCTCAAGACCAAACTCCAGATAGTGTCCCATTGGGGGACCTGGGATTGGGTCTTGAACATGTCTTTTGTGGGGACACGATTTGCCCCAGAACATGTGTTAAATGCCCTCCTTTTGCTTCTGTAAGTCCTTCTTGTCACTGGCTTCCTTTACTTTGCATGATTTTTAAAGGGAAATCTTCCAAAGAAATCTAGAACGCAAGAGGTCTTAGTATTGTTTAACTTTTCCCCTAAATATGAAGACCAACAATGTTGAGATAATAAAATTTAGAAATCAAGTATGATGTTAATTTCTAGAGTATCGGCTGGTTTCATTTTTAAGACTTTGTTCTTATGTGTCCATGGCATGTTGGAACTGACCCCAGTCCTCGGCGGGCCCTGTTGCCCTGCCAGTGGCTGGTACAGGAAAGCTTTCCTAGATGTTAAAATGAGACATACAGAAAAAAAATCATCTTTCTTTTTTCTCTTCTGCCAGATCTGTATCTGTACTTGATACCTAGAATTGCTATAATTTTCTTTCAACATGAAGTGGAGAACATGTGGAAAATGGAGGAGCAGAGAATAAAAAGACTGATGACTTCACTGACCCACCCAATTAACCAGTCTAGGAACTGCTCCAACTCTGAAATTGTTGCAATGAGACCTATTAAGTCATCATTTCCATTCAATGCCATTTGGGGGTTGAATTTTCTTTTATTTGTTACCCAAACCATCCCAACTACACTTCCTCAGTTCTCCCTGAGAAAGGCAGGAAGTTCTCAGGGTGACAAATGGAGCTTTCCTGATTCAATCAGTTTTAATGGTTGCTCTTTCTTGATGGTTTATAGACTTCGTTGAATAGTGTCCTTGCTCAAGAGCCGAGAAGATGAAACTACTTTCCTTGAAACCAGAAAATGATACCAAAAATATTATCCCCTACCATGACATTTTTTGTGGCCTTCATTTATCTGGGCAGCAAGTGGTGAAAATCCTTTCTGAAGGCGATAACCATGATCAAAATGAATCGCAATTCCAGTGCCTGAACTGTTCAATGATTTGTAGAGTTTCAGCCAAGTGATCCCCTCCTTGGTGCTTGGGGAAGACGGTCAGGTCCGAGTGGCTAGTTTTTGACAGGCCTACTGCATGTTTGATTCACAGGCTCCATAGGGAAGGGAAAGCTTCAAATGCTGGTAGGAAGCCCCACAAACGTGCACAATGCCCAAGAAAGGGTCTGTACAATAACATACTGTAGGACCATTAGATTCTGATCGAGCTCTTCCCACTTGATAGAAATGCTTGTCCTTTCGATCCTTAGCAATTTCTTATATAACAAGAGGACTTTTCTAATCTGCCTCCAAGTCTTCTTATACAACAAGAGGACTTTCTAATCTGCCTCATGCCTTCCCAATGGATATCATTTGACATTTTCTACTATAATACTTTATAATGAAGTCTTCCAGCTAAGCAGAATTTTAGAGATAACTACATTTTACCAAATAAGGCTGGTTTTACATGCTAATCATTTCTGACATCTCCAAAAATTTTACCATCTCTTTCTCTGCCATTGTAAAGGACTCACTGTCATGATGCTTTCAAAACTTCAGCTTTTTGTGCTATTACCTAGCAAGACAATTCTGTTGTTAAATGAGGGAATATTTATCCTTGTAGTTTATTTTTTCCTTAAAATAGTGTCCTTTATCCCCCCACCCCTCTCTCCTTCTCTTTCTGCCCTATCTTCTTTTGTGGCACTGAACTGCTATCAATTATTTTGTGCTGCCATCAATAACAAAAACAAATAATGAGATTGATTAAAATAATGTAAAATGATGTAAAATGGACATTTTTAAAATAGCAAAGCATAGCAAAGGCTCTTCAGTGGCCTTCCCGGTGTCCTGCCCTCTGCCTGACTTTGTTGCCCCGATTGCCACTTCTAGATCAGCGAGAATTACCCCCGATTTTTAGCTCAAGCACTTCCAGCTGCAGCTTTCCGTTAGGAATCATTGCACTTTGTGCTTTCTGGGTCAGCAAACGTTTTCTGGACTGTGCCAGCGATGATACTCCTCAAGCAGTACCTGTGTCATTAGTGAGAACAGAAGAAAAACAGGTCGTACTCTTCGTTCTGACCACTGCCGCTGTTTAAAATAAAATTACGGGGGCGGATGTGGCTCAAATGGTTGGGTGTCCGTCTCCTATACGGAGGGACCTGGGTTTGATCCCGGGACCTCCCAGTAAAATAAAGAAAAATATAGAAGGCCCTGCGAGCAGGCAAGCCCCCAGGCCCCGCGGAGCCACGCAGCAAGATGGTGACATAATAGGAAAGCGACACAAGGGAGAGCCAAGACGAGACGCGCCAAAAACCAGGAAATGAGGTGGCGCAGGGAGCAGGTCGCCTCTCTCCCACAGTAGAGGTTCCGAGGATTGAATCCCGGTGAAGACAGGAGGAGAAGGATGAGAAGAGAAGGCAGGAAACAGACACAGAGAGCTGCCCAGCAAATGGACACAGAAGCAGCAAAAACGGGGGGGAGGGGGGTGGCTTAAAATAGATAAAAGTAAAATAAGTAAAACAAAATAATAAAATAAAATAAAATTATAATCCTTCATTTTGGCATTTTAAAGTGACAAATGAATACCACTCTTTTTTTAACAAGTCAATTTTATTGATACATATTAATAAACATATACAATTCATCCAAAGTGTACAGTCAATGGTATTTGCTATATCATAATTGTGCATTCGTCACTTCAATCATTATTAGAGAATTTTCATTTTTCAGTAATAATGATAAACAAAAACCAGACAAGAAAATTCCTCACCTTTAATCTCTCCATGCTTCCCCCACTGCACATAGCAATAGCAGTCTTAATGTAAGTGTTTCTACAAATATGAATTGGGCATCAACTTAGGCCAAATCCTGGGATAAATTGTGGGGACACGATATTGCACCGAACAAGCACAGTCTCTGTCCCGTGGAGTCCCGTGGGAGGGACCGTTGTTTAGCACAGAATGAACCACAAATTTTCATATTGTGAAAGCTACTGTTAGTGGAGATAAAGTTCTTCTCCCAGAATATGGAGGCACCAAAGTAGCTCTAGATGATAAGGGTTATGTCTCATTTAGAGATGGTGACCTTCCTGGGAAGCACGCAGACTGAAATCGATGACTACTGAAATGGCATCGTGTGAACCTGCCCATTCCACTGAAGTTCTGAAATCTTCCATCATGTAGAAAATTTCCATGTCTCTCTTTTATAATAAACTAATGATAATCCAGTGTCTCTAAAATTTAGTTTCACTGTACTAATGTAAACATTTTCAAATAAAAATATGTAAATGAAAAAAAAAAAAAGGAAAACAAGTTGGTCTAATTGTCCCGAAAGGAGGAGAAGCGAGGGCTAAACCAGGAAAGTCTGCTTTCAGGATCTGATACGTGCTGAGTCTTGAAGGATAAGTGCATTCTTGGCAAAAGCATGTGCAAAGGCCCTGAGGCAGAAATGAGCTTGGTATTTTAGGGACCAGAAAGGTTAATAAAGCTGTATCAGGGATGAGAGGACCAGAGCCACAGGGTGATGTTAGCGGGTGAACTTCTTGGGGTCCAGCCAGGGAACCAGTGTGGGAGGTCCTGGATCAAACTGCTCATGCAGAGGCCAGAGCCTGCTGCAGCACTTGCCAATGAATTAGACCCTGTGGCAGTCATAAGACCGGCTAGAGAGGAGTCTGAGCTGCAGGCATAGAACAGACCAGAGGGAGCAGGGCGCCAGGGATGACCTCAGTGAGTTTGCCAGTATCCTTCTGTCCTTGTACTGCTCTTTCTTTCCTAATTTTTTCTGCAGCACCAGACCAGCCTCTCCCCACTAGTTTTGTTGTAATCATTGCAGCCAGCATGCCCTACCTAAAATGCAGATCTGAGAACATCACTCCTTTTGCTCGTTCCTCAGAGGTTCCAGGAAAAAGTTTTAATTCCGCCCTTGAGCACGCCAGCTCCCTGTGATTGGGGGGCCTGCCTGCTTCTCACTGCGTCTCTCTCCATCTCCACCACCACTGTACCATGGGCCCACAACGCCCTGCCTTGCTCCACGATGGCTGACGAGACGATGCCAGATTCTGTGTCTAGTTCTAAGAGTCCAACGAAGAACACGAAGTCTTTCCATTGGAAACTGACAAAATGGCTTTGCGCTTTTCTCCCGTTCCTTGCTTTGGGGCCAGCATGAGCTCAGGAGCCCGGTTTTGCCCCTGGAAAGCCTTTGTGTGAGCTCTGTGGAAAGCCCCATTTCCACTGTCCTTTATTGAGGCACCTCCTTAAAACTGGTTTTAGGGAGAAAAAGATGCCAGGACAGTTTCTTTGGGGCTGAGATGTGGCCAGAGGTATATTGAGCTTCTTTTCCCTTCCAGGGGAAGGGAGGGGGAAGTTACCAAAGGATGTTGGAAATGCTCGCCCACTGCCCTTTCTTCCTGCGGGATGCGGTGCTGGCAGTTTGTCACTGCTCTGGGAAGCCCTGCTTTCCTGAGGAAGAAAGCAGCATTCTCTAAACAGACACCAACTCTCAACTCAGGGGCCTGGGGGCAGGAGGGGCGGAGAGTGTGCACAGATTCTGAGCCCCGTGTGCAGCGCCCTACAGAGGCTGTGGCAGTGATTTCCAGAGGAGCCCGTGGGTTGGATTCCTGGGGAGTGCTGGGAACTCTCCCTGCCCAGGTGAATACTTTTTCTTTGCTACTTAAGACCATAATCATCTGCGAAGCAGAGAATAGAGTCAAGCAGTTGGGAATGAATGCAACGGTAGATCCGCCAACAAAAGAAGCTTTTTTTCTTTTTTTTTTTCAATTTTTAATCATTTTTTTTTGGGGGGGTACATTGATTACATAAATGTTACACAAAAATTTTAGGGGTACCCATGTGCCCCACCTCCCACACCTCCCACAACCTCCCACATAAACATCCTTCATCAGTGTGGCACATCACCTGCAATAGATATACACATTTTGGGACTTTGCCAACAAGCATGGACCACATATTCAGACTGTAGACCATCCTCTCTCCCACACAGTTCTGCATGGTACATGGTGATATAAAATGAACATTGAAGGGTGCAAAAGGAGCTAAAAATAGTATAAATTATATACTTTCTATTGATTTTTTTGTCATTATTATTGATTTCAATTGGGTCTATATAATAATTCTATTTAAAAGCTTCTCTCAAAATTAAAATGTCATAAAGACAGATAGCTAAAGATATAGATATATAAGTATATTAAATAAACGTTTTAAAATATTAATAATGATTACTGCAACATAAAAAGATAAATAGCAATTTGCCATCGATTCATATAATTTTATCAGTTCTTTAGCCATCTCTCTCTAATACCATGTTAATGTAACTTTTTTAAGGAAAATATGTTTTAGTATGTCTTATTACTTTTAATTTATTCAGAAAAGTGTCTGAAACCTTCTTCAGGGTTGCATTTATGGTCATCAAATATGGAAATTTTGGGCAACATCCTTTGACTGTCTTATGTAGAACTTTTCTTGTGCTGAGAACCCTAGAAAAATGAGAGCAAAATCTGCTAAATGGTGAGTATTCTCAATTTCACTTTTTATTCATACATATATTTTATAAATAATTTAGACCAAATAGTTTAAAAGGTACAGTATT
>PVKH010021047.1:0-14439 GCA_004027955.1 Chaetophractus vellerosus | reverse complement strand
CAGGGTAAACATTCATTTGTCAAGTTTCATCCTATAAATCAAAATTGGTGAAAATTATTGATAAAATGTTTAAACAAAAAACCTAGACAACTTTTACTATTCCTTGACTGTTATTTTCCTGGCATTTACTGACTCTCAAATACACATTGCTTTCCCCTGGAAATGGGCAGAGCTAAGATGTAGGTGACATGGGTAAATATCAAAAGATATGAATTCATTCAAAAAATATTATAGCAGAATAGGTAAAGATGGTTTTCAAGGTACTTTCAACTTTGTTGGTACAATGCCTATGTATCACTGATGCCCCTTGCTTGGTTGGGGTAATAAACAACCCATTCAAAAGAACATGTTCTTCCTGTATTTTTTGTGTAACATTTATGTAATCTATGTATCTTTTAAAAACTAAAAAAAAATTATAAAAAAAAGCCAAAAAAGGACATGTTCTTATTTGATTACATAAAATGGAAATGTTTTATTCTGTAAAAAGCAAAAGCTTTTAACCAAATTCTATGTCAAGTTTTGAATATAAATTCATTCAAATAAAATTTCTATTTTATCAATCATTTTTTTCTCAAAATGAGAAAAATGATTTTCTCAAAACATCTGGACCTGTATGCATAATCACACACACACAAACACACGTGCACACTTATAAACCAACAGAACACACATATGCACACTTAGAGATCAACAGAAAAATATTCTTTGATGATCAACAAAGTGAGTTGGGAAATATACCACAGTAAAATCATAACCATGCATTATATGCATATTTTAATTATGGAATAAACTTAAAATTTCAAAATTAATAAGAAAAATATTTTAATAACCAATGTATTTTTATGATTGAAGATATTTTTTAAAACTTGTTAAATTCTTAAACAGAAAACATTTTTGTGATATAGCTTTTATTATTCAAGGTGTCTTATTTTAGTGGATACCAGATGCAAGAAATCATAACATTTCTCTGAGAAAAGTAAAGTAATTTATGCAAAATTCAAACATAAAGTTACTTTCTTTACTATCTTCACTATAGCTTTTTATTCTGCTGAGAATCATGTCACTGTTTCTCTTCACTCCAGTGTTTGTGCCTGATAAGTGGATAATTTTGCTCATGAAGACCCAGGACTTCAAATTACAGAGGCAAGAAAGAAGTAAGACAAATGGCAATTGGGATTCTGCAGATTATACATCAGGCTTGAGCCAATACATCCAGAAATTGAACAACATTTATATACTTAGAAGTTAGAACACTTTATTCTAGGAAAATGATATTATGACTTTCTATTTTTCCTAGATAGATCATCTGCTTTGACTTTGCTAAAAAATGAAACAAGTTTGAATAGATATTAAATGTTTATACAATTGTCATTTTTATAAAAGATAGATTTTGGAGAATATTAGAAAAAAATCAGCAAATTTCTGATGGAAAGAAAATTAACCCATTTCCACCAGATAAGATAGGGGTTCTCTGAGAATAGTAATAACCCCAGTCCTCCCCAAAGTACAGATTGAATACTCTTTCCAACATGGTTAGAATGTTTTGAACACCAAGTGAGGTGAGACAGGAAGATTTTTCTAGAGAAGCTCAAGGTAACAAGAACAGATGTCTGATGTAAAGAGAGAGAAGGAAACTCTAAGAATGAATAAAAAATAAGGACATGAAAAGCATCTGAAACCTCAGCACATTAAATACAACAAATACAACAGTATTTGAATTATGTCACAACTCTTGGCAAGATTAACAGAAAACGTCATGCTAAAGGCTTACTTACCTCAATTCTTATTATGTGATACTTCCTGTTTGGCTTTCAGCAACAACAAAAAATTACAAGGCATGCTAAAAGTAAAAAAAAAAAAAAAAGTCTGAGACACAAAGCCAACATCCTAAATGGATCCAGATATGATGCAGATTTTAGAAGTATCTGACCGGAATTTAAAATAACAATGATTAACATTTTAAGGGCTCTAATTGGAAAAGTAGACAAAATTAAAAAACAACTGGGTAATGTAAAAAGAGAGATGGAAACTAAGAAAGAAGAAATCGGAATTCTTAGAATCAAATATACTGTAACATAAATGATGAATGCTTTTGATGGGCTTATCAATAGAATGGATACAGCTGAGAAAAGAATCAGTGAGCTTGAAGGTAAGTCAATAGAAACATCCTAAACTGAAAAGCAAAGAAAAATAATAAAGATGATGATGATAAAACACATGGCTAATGTGGCTAAATTGAGACACAGGTTATGCTTCCATCACAGTAAATTTATTGCAGTGGTGACGATGAGACCTGTAACTTTTTTTTTATTGTTGTTGTTAAGGTCATGATAAATACACATGCACAACAAATCTTCCTTAGGCATATCACATGTGAAATTGTATATCATTTTGAAACATAACACTTTTGGCCACCATCCCGTTGATATCACTTGACTGCAAAATTGGCATCAATATTATGTTTGAACAGGGCTTTTGGCATTTTCTCTTCATAAAGTATATTACTAAATCTTAACTTCATGCTTATTTTAATTGGCATAATGGAGAACCTTTAACTTTGCTTAGGCCCTTCAAGTTGGTAAACATTAAGCAATAAAGAATTCCAAATCACTGTCCTGTTCAAATGAAAGGTTGATTAAAAAAATAATTCATTTGTGTTAATTCCCTTCTAAATAACACTGTCTGGACAGTATGTAAGAAAAAACTGATTCCAAAAGGTTAGCAATAGATGATCATGGACAAAATAAGATGGTTTTTCTGATTGCTTTAGCTGTACCTGATAAGGATAAAAACTATCCCTGAAGTATTACAAGCCAAGAGGGAGGGGGATGCATTTGTAGAACTACTAAATGCCTTCTTTTCTCTCCAAATCTCAGAAGCCAACCAGACACAATTTACATTCTAGTGTAATGGAAATTATAATATACTTACTGTTTTGCCAGAGAGAGATTTTAATTCACAGACATGTCACCATAATTTAACAAGTTGGAGCTTGAGTTTTATAAACATAGTGATATTATCATAATTTTCTCCTTAGGGGAAGAAACTCAGGAGGAATTAAGATGATTGTCACCAAAATGACAGAGAAGTGGCTGATGGACTAAAACTCAAGATCCAGCTGAATCTGTGAATTTCTTGGAAATTGTTTGGGCTAGAGCAACAAGGGGAATTTAAGTTGTGGAAATGAGTTACTCTGTCTCACAGACCCATCAATAAACAGGAAACTAGTTGAATGTTAGGGCTTATATAGGTTTTGACAAAATGTTTTTCTTCATCTAGTAGTCCTATTGGTGCCTATTCATAAAGTCACCAGGAAGTATTTTAGTGGGGACCTCAAAAGAAATAATAGTAGTGCTCGCTTTGGCAGCACACATACTAAAATTGGAATGATACAGAGAAGATTAGCATAGCCCCTGCCCAAGGATGACATGAAAATTTGTGAAGAATTCCATATTTTTAATGGAATTATTATGTCAAATGTATATGGACCATAGTTAGTGGTAATTGTCTGATGATGTTATCTCATAACCTTTAACAAATTTTAACCATGATGGTGTGGAGTGTTGGTGAAGGGGTGTTGTACGGGAATTCTATGCATGTGCATGATTGTTTTGCAAGTTCACAATTTCTGTAATAAAACTGTATTTTTAAAGGACAAATATACCAAAAAAATTGGTAATAGCATGAGTAAGAAACTGGGAAAATAAAAATAAAAGTAGATAAATTTTAAAAAAATGAATATACAGAGAACTAAAATAAGAAAGAAAGAAAAGAGAAAGAAAGAGAAAGAGAAAGAAAGAAAAAGAAAGAAAGAAAGAAAGAAAGAAAGAAAGAAAGAAAGAAAGAAAGAAAGAAAGAGAGAGAGAGAGAAAGAGAGAAAGAGGAAGGAAAGAAGAAAGAGTCATAAAACTTTACAAAGGATTGAGGCACATATGGTCTCACTACATCCTAAATATCCAAATGTTCATATGATATCAGAAGTATATCTCATTAGGACATAGAGAGACTGCCTTTGGCAGGTAGCAACAGACCTACCCAGGAAGGACTATGGGTGTTTGAACTTAAACTCGAGTGAGACAGTTGTTTTCTATAGCTCTTTTGAAATACAGTTGACAGCTAGTTGCTGGGCATTGGTGAAAACCATCCACACCACAAAATAGTATCAGATAACTCTGAATTAGAAATATTGACCATGCCTTTTGTGGTAACCGAGACATTTAAATAGGAAACAAGAAGCCCAGCCCATGATTTAACTCATAAAGAAGTGTTATATTCAAGAACACAATAAAGAGCAATGTTACAGTGAGTCCATTGCACACATAAACTATTTCACTGTCCATACAAATGACAATAGAGCTTTCCGAAATCTCCTGGCCTATATTTCTGCATGACCTGAGCATAATGCTTTTCCCCCTGCCAAAGCAAATCAGGCAGTCTGTTTACTAATGGGAGTTCCAGGATTTGGAAACCTGTTGCTCTTTAGAAATTAGCAACAACTTGCCCTGGGAATGGCTAAACACTATTGGAAGGATGAAAGGACAAGGCTGTAGAGTGGGAAGGGATTAGGGCCCTTTATTTAGCAAGGAAAAGGTTAGGATTTTGCCCTCAAGGGAGTGTTTGTATATTCATAGACCCTTTGGCTACATCCAGTGAATTTGTTTTATGTTCAAGAAAATGGACTTTAGATACCTGGATATTAAAGAACGCGATCACATTGGGAACTGTAATACAAAAAGCTCCATGTGGATTTAAAGGAAATATAATCTGGGTCATGCAGATGCCCACCATAAACAAAGGGGAAAAAAATCAAACAAGAGTGGGTGGCTCTTATGGATTGTAATGCAAAGGCATTTACATTATTTTGGTTCATTGTGTTATCTATCTGGATTCATGAAAGGAGAGGTGAAGGTAACTCAGACCGTGCACCAATAGGCAAAGAGACAGCACATTCCTCCAGGCATCCTATAAAAGAAGGAATGTGCAAGGCAACTGCTCTAAGATTAAAAGGAAATGCTTGAAAATGGCTGTGGAATAATTCTTCAAGCATAAGTGTGAGTGCCTATCTGGCAAGTAGATGACATTGGTCTTCTCTCAGTAAACACAGTATGCTACAAATTGGTGTTTACTGAAATTAACTTATTTTAGGCTTCATTTACCTTGTAACAGAAGAAACCTTGGAAAGAAAATTAAATGTTTAAACAGTGGATTATCTAACACATGGGGAAGGAAATGGGCAATGAAACATAATACATGGTAATGACCAATTGACATGAAAATAACGTATTCTAAGTGAAACACTTGCCTTTCAAAATAGTAAGTAAAAATATTTTAAAGGTGAGCATACCATTCAAATGACTGAGTTTACACATTGAATATAAGAAGGACCTGATTCTATTGGAAAGTTTTCTGATTGTGGAAGGTTGGACTGTGTGGATGGGTGAAGATGTAGTTATACAACTGTGTATATTTCCCTTCATTCACACACACATACACATATTTTTTTCATTTTTATCATGTGTAGTAGTACCTGGTTTAGGCTTAAATTTATATATATATATATATGCAATATAATTGACACAATATCAGTATCATTAAAATTGGCAGTACATATTCCTAAAGGCACTTTGGCATGGCCATAACTGCCTACTCCCGCCATCTAGTCAAAAGAACAGCAAATGTGTATATAGCTCCACTACCAAATGGCCAGAGTAGACCTTTGATTCTTTCCCTGTCAAATCTCATGACATCTGCATGGAGTATAAGGCCAAGGAGAAGCACTGGCATGGCATAATAGCTGGCTCTCTAATCAAACTGATCCTCTGAACCAGAAAGCAGGATCATGAGGGAAAGTATAGTGGTAGAAGTAGGTAATAAATGGAAACAAGTAGAGATCATAACAATGAGTGTGATCTTAAAAGTGGATCACAATCCCAGTGAAGGATGTGCTCATATCCTTTCCACTCATAGCTTGCTCTCTGATCTGGCGCCTATCCTGGGAGAAGCCCAGAACTATTTCTCTGGAGAAGAGAAATTGCACTACTGACAATTTATAATCTCTCCTTAGAGCTTCCTCCTGCACAATATGGAGTCAAGAATAGGTGAAGTACTTTTTGAAGGATTGACTTCCAGGCATTTTGGGGAGATGTTAGTAGCTACTCATAAAGTATTGAGTTAGGCTGTAATAATGTTCCTGGTAGCTCATCATACCATTAAGTCATACTAGGGACATTACCACTCTTCCGAAAAACAGAGGGAGCGTTATTCCAGGAGAAAAGCCACAGCTGAAAATCAGTCTATACGGGCAGGCCATAGTGAAAGGACTAATGGAGTAGTGATTCTAATACAGGGCTTCTTAACTTCAACACTATTGGCATCTTGGACCAGGTAACTGTTTCCTGGGGAGACTTTCCTCTGCATTGTAAGCTGTTTACCAATATTCATGTCTCTGGACTCTACTCAGTAGACATCAGCAAGCCTACAATTATGATAACAAAAATGTCTCCAGATATTGCCAAATACCCTCTGGTGATCAAAATTGCTCCAGATTGAGAACTCCAGTCATTATAGCAATGATGGGTAGAGCTTGTATCTTAACCAAGGAAGGACTACTAGATAGTCTAAACATGAATCTGGTGATTTTGAAAGTCAGTGCCCTGGAGTACTTGAGAGTCAAGCTAAAAAGTGAATTCTCCAAGTGAAAAAAGCCAAACAGAAAATGACAAATATTGCATGGTCTCACTAATATGAACTAAATTAGAAGAATAAATGCATGGATATAGGTTATTAGAAGATAAGAGGAGGGCTGTGAAGGAGTACTGATGCTAAAGGTATGTAGAAGTTTTAATTTACTTGACTGTACATGCATGGAAATAGAGTTGATGGTAGCACAATATAGTGAGTAGCAGCTGGTTTATATATCAGATTGTGGCTGAAAAGGGTAGTCTAGGGATGTAAATGTCAATTGAAAGAAATTTAGAGAATAATCTAGGGACTGAATAACGCAGTGAACCCCGAGGTGGATGAGAATTGTGGTTAAGAGCACAAATGCAAGATTGTCTTTCTGTGAACTACAACGGGGAATGTCACTATTGCAGGGTGATGGAAATGTGGAGAAGCATGGGAAAAATATAATGTAACCTATAGACTATAGTTAATGGCAATACTGTAATATTGTTGCATCAATTTCAAAGATGTACTGTGTTGATACTAAGGCGGTATAGAAAAAATATGCCAAAGGTACATTATAGAACATAGTTAATGGCAATAGTCTAATGATATTACCTCATAATCTGTAATTAATGTTCCTTAACGGTGTGGTGTGTTGGTGAAGTATTGTTGTATGGGAATTATACACATGTGCATAATTGTTTTGTAAGTTCACAACTTCTGTAATAAAAAATATATTGTAAAAAAAGTGAATTCACAGTAACCTACTATAGTAAGCCTGAGTTATGGCAGGACATCGCTGGTTATAATGGCTTTTATTGTTGTTCTCTAGCAGCCCGGATACAATGGATTAAAAGATAATTCATGTTCCTCGGACTGGCTGGTATTGGGTAGATAAAAAAGATCAAGATATCTGATTATGAACAATAGAAAGACAGTGCTGTATAATGATAGCTGGAAGCTGGTATCCTTAATATCCTGTACCACATATAGTTACTCAACCATCTAAACAGAATACAGACTTTTTGAACATTGCCCTCTAGTCACTACCAGGATCCTGGGGATAGGTGGTACATTTTAACTGATATATGATGAGTAAAAATTAATTTCAATCTCTTTGCCACAGCTGTAGGTTGCAAAAAAATAGTTTTGTTTCTGTTACTGTTGTTCTTTGACAGGGTTTCTACTTATGGAAACTACTCATATAGACATCATCTCCAAGATAATAAAATATGTGGGAGGTTGATTTGAAGTCCACAATTGTTGAAATAGTTATGGAAAACAATTATCCAAAGAAAGAAGTTCATTTAGCTTTAGAAAAAGTATGGACTCAATGTATGTTCAAAGGTTAAAAAATATTAAAATAATTATGTAAGATGGAAAAAAAAGAGTAAAATTCCTAACAAAGCAAAAGCAAAAAAAAAAAAATAGAAAAAACAGGAATGAGATAAGATCATGATTAACATATTTTATAAAGCAAAATATCACATTGCATTGTTCAATCCTGGCCGATTGGGGTCTTTTGGGGGTTGTTCTTTTGTAAAATATATTTCAGAAAATATTGGAGATTAATAATAAAAACATGCCTGAAAAATTGATGGACAGGCAAATTTGGCACAGGACAAATGAAGGAAGAGAGGCAAGAAAGACGGTTGTTCAGTAGCTCTTGAATTCATTTTTTCCTTTTGGAAGGATAACTCTGAGCATAAAAGACTGATCACCCTATAAAATCTTCTTTTAACTACTGATATCAGACCTTCTAAAAGTAAGCCAGTGATATTTTCTAATGGGAGGGTCTTTTTTTATGGAATATTTTTATTAGGATGCACTTGTCTAAGATTTCTTGTGATAGCATTCATGAAATCTAAGGATTTCTGGAAATTTTGAGTTAGCTTTGTATGTACGTAAGCTAAGGAGTGTGAAACTATCAATTCCTGAAGGGAGACAACTAGGGACTTGCAAAAATATTTAGTTGAGTTTTGTCAAATTGCCCCACACGGGTTATATAGGTAGATTACTGTATTAGTAGAATAAATTTATGAATTCCTATGTGACTACACAGTACGCATGGGAAATTTGGGATACATTATGTTGGAGATGATGTACTATACCAAGAAGTTTTGCTTGAAATCAAGTAACAGTTGGATAACTTATAATATCTAACATTTAACAACCAAAAATATTGAGAATATAATCATGTGCATTCATTTTCATTTGTTTGCATATTCACTTCTTTACTGTTGAAAAACAAGGAGACAGGATTAAGTAGAATTTATTGTATAAACAAAACAACTTAGCCATTTGTGTGCTTTGTTTTAAATAGCAATTGATGTTTGCACAACCACAATATATAGCTTAGAAACCATGCACTAGTCGGTGTCTCTGTACATATATTTGAAACTTAACATTTCTGTACATTCAGGGTGGAACTCCAATGGCTCTTTGGTTTTGTTTTTGTTTTTAATATATTTTTTATTACTTTTTAAAGATACTTAGATTGCATAGATGTTACATAAAAAAAATTTAGGAGATTCCCATATGCCCTGCTCCCCATATCTCCTGTATTTTCCCACATTAACAGCATCCTTCTTTAGTGTGGTACATTCATTGCAATTGATGAACCCATTTTGGAGCATTGTCACTAAGCATGGATTATAGTTTACATTGTATTTTGCACTCTCTCCCACACAATGCTGTAGGTTATGGCAAGATATGTAATGGCCTGTATCTGTCATTTCAATGTCATTCAGGATGATTCCCAAGTCCCGAAAATGCCTCCGTCTTACGCCCGTTTTTCCCTCTCCCTGCCCTCAGAACCTCCAGTGGCTCTTTGGAATCTATGCTACCCATGTGGATAGGCTAGAATTGCCAGGAAGA
Organism: Chaetophractus vellerosus; assembly: GCA_004027955.1. Taxonomy (NCBI): domain Eukaryota; kingdom Metazoa; phylum Chordata; class Mammalia; order Cingulata; family Chlamyphoridae; genus Chaetophractus; species Chaetophractus vellerosus. Next base: position 4,896 of record PVKH010021047.1, on the reverse strand, counting down.
ATCCCTCAACCAAGGGGTGAAGGGATTTGGTAAGTAAACTACCAGCTCTCTCATTTTCCGTGTGGGGTAACTCTGACCATGGGTTCTATAGAGACAGTGTTGAAAACAGCTGCATCAGCTGAAATAAGCTGCACTTGTCTGCCATGTAACTTGTTTGATTCTTCACCCATTATTGACTTATTTTGATACTTGGAATCATATCTCTACCTCTCTGCTAGGGGTTCCTGGCATCATTTCCTAAATTAACCATTTGTACTCATGTGATTTTGTTGGAACTCAAACTCCTATAATTTCAGACACCAGGTATTTAGAAGAAAGTTATGACAACCAAAATCACAACTCTTGAGCTCTCACATTTTCATAATGATGGGATGAGTTAAAAAATGAAAAATTGCATTATGAGGAATGTGTGAGAAGCCCTTCAGTGGCAGTGAACATTAAGTGCCAAGTAAATGTAGAAGAATGTGCAGATGCCTGCCTCTGTTTTCATCTGCTACATCACTATAAATTCTATTTACCTTAAAGTGCACAGCCATATGTTTATCTCTCTAAAATGGTAATTTTATTAATGGATCCTTTTCCTAAGATTTTGGTGCAAAAGAGCAAAAACAATGATTACAGAAATTTGAAAATGCAAGGTTATTTGAGGGACAAGTCAGGTAAGACTTTTTATTTCTGTTTTGTTTTTGTTTTTGTTTTTTGTTTTTCCCACCCCCATAACTAGTTACCAAAGTGGAAGAAAGAAAACAAATCTACTAAATAGTTATTTATACATCTACAATAATTTTACTTTTGTGCACATACACAGAATGTTCAATGTTCATTGTGTCGTATTATAAATTCTTAGTTTTAAAATTAAGTCAAATTGTTTGCAATAGCATGTGTTAATATCAGCTATTGAACATTTCAGAGAGCAAGATTAGAAAATATTTAAATTTTCAGGAACTGAATAATGAGTAATAAGGAGAGAAAATTTATTATTAAGAATGACAAACATGAGATATTATCAAATGAATTCCAAATATTTAGTCACTATTCTCTTTTGACATGTGGCTACGGTTTGATGCCTTCCTTTTAAAAATTTGACACATGAGGTTTCTGTCAATTTCTGTGATATTGTGATTTAGTTTCACATAGTCTCCCTTGCTTTTTAAATTAATAATTTATATTTTTAGTATTTTAAACAAAGCACCAAGTTTAAGAAAGATCTTATTTCCCATACATATGAATTGTTCCCACCACCATCACATACCCCTCTCAGCTTCAAACAAGTAAACTTATTCTGAGTTTTGGATTCAACTGTCCATTGCTTTTATTTGTAGTTTAACAAATATGGATGAATCTTTAAAAATATTTTTATTTAGTTTGTATAATATAGAATTTATTTAAGAATCATTGAATTAGCTTCATATATCTAATTTAACTTATAAATTTAATATTATATTTTTGGAAGGTATTCAAAATGAAGACTGTAACTTTAGTTCACTCATTTTGATTGTCTTGTGAATTTAAATTTAAAATTATGGTATTGACTGTAGTCAAAGTCTTTGCAATTACATTTCTTTTATTAAAAATGGTGCTTGAATATTCTGCTGGTCTACATTGTAAAAATATGTAAAATAATCAGTGATTAGGAAGTAACTAAATTTAATTTTGCCCAATAGTGCATTGATTTTTGTTTTACTAGACATAAAGGGATTATCAGTCACTGGTGCAAGATATGAATTTGAAAGTCTTTCAGGAAGAAAGTGTAATATGTAGAAAGACCTTGAGTAGAGGTGTGTCTGAAATGTTGAATGGTGTCCAGAAAGGTTGGATCATAAACATCTGGGAAAAAGTTATACAAAAGAGAAAAGAATGAAATTATACAGGTCATTATAGGTCTTGCTAAGTATTTTAAACTTTTATTTCTGTAAGTGAGTAATCACGGATTTTATCATTATCTTTAAGAATTATCTTATTGAACGTTGTTTTATATCCCTTAGGTGTTATAAAGCAAAGTGAATGGGAGGATATGCAGAGTTGAAATTAAGTATAAGTGGCTAGTGGGTTAATTCAAGCTAGATACACTTTTTAAAATTGGGGCTACATGTTAGCAAAGCAGGTGGAAATAAGTGGATAAATGCACACTATCTTAGTGAGGGAAGTAAAACGTTTGGGTAGGGTTTGGGGGAGAAGGAAAGAGACTTCTTAAGAGAGATTTTCAAGTTTCTGGTTCAAGCAACAAATTGGATGCTAAAAGAATTTGCTGAAATAGGGAAAATTGAGAAGGCTAGGTTGGAGTAGCTGCATTATGCAAGGATTTGATGTAAGTTTTGAACACAGTATCTTGAGGTGTTCTCATCCAAATAGAGAGTTTGTGTTTGCACTTAGATATATGAATCTAAAATTCAGAAGAGAGTTGAATACAGGAAATATAGGTATGTGTCACCACATATGAATTCTATTTCACAACCTAGGAATAGAAGCAATTTCATAGGGAGAAAGTGTAAGGTGATAAAAAAGAACACCAAGAAAGAATGTTGAGAAATGTCATTACTTGAGGATTAGCTTGAGGAAGAAGAGCCAGCAATAGATGAAGGATAAAAGATATAAGAGGAAACCCAGGAGCGTGTGTTGTCCCTACAGGCATGGAAGAGAGTTTTTAAATGAGTAATCAGTTGTGATAAATACTGCTGAGAAAGAAGGCAGGTTGAAGAATAAAGTCTACACACTGGGCTTGTGTATAAATGTTATTGGCTGTCTTCTTTGACAGCATCATTTATAATACAGAAATAATTGTGACAAGCAAATCCCTGGTCCTTCTGCATGAATCTTCTGTGGTGGCCAGGTGAAGGCAGCAGTGTTTTATGGACCACAAAAACCTTAGGTAATTCAGAATACTCCATTTGTTTAACTTAAAAACAAACAAATACTCCAAGAAAAGATGGAACGCAATAATGAAAAAAAAATACAACAATCACCTTCACCATTCATTCACTTCACATTTTTCCCCCTAAGAGCAATCCCCAGCTTGAAAATATACAAAGAAAGCGCTAGAACTTAAAAAGAACTAGTATAAAGGCTTCCAAAATGGAATACTTACCAGAAATCATCACACAACACTATTTGCCTAATAATGTTATCCATTTTAACAAACTCTGTTTCCAGCAGAATTGATAATTAATCGGTATAAGCTAATGATAAAGGTCTCTTTCAGGGGGTTAGACTGTGTTTTGGATGCTGCATAGAGGAAACATTTCAATAAAATAGGTAAACAAATTTGAAATATATTATTTTTTTTTTAGCTATCCTTGGGGCATCATTTAGTGGATGATTATGGGCAAATAAGCATTATCTTATAATTTTCTCATGAAGAACAGAAGCTTTTCTGTTAGCTCCAGATTGCTCTTTATTCTTTAATGATATTTTACAGAATCCTATCAGTTTGAAGGGAAAGCTCAGGGGATCCAAGTGATAGCTAGAAGGTTCTTTTTGTTTTCTTCCAATTTTGAATTTGCATATGTGAAAATTATTAATTAGTTATTTTTCTAATAATAAGTAGAGAAAAGTGGGCCTAGTACAAGAGGTCCCTCTTCTGTGTCTCTATAATTTCAAGAAGCATTTGTTTTGAATTATTATATTCCATCATCCCACCCAAAGAGGGGACTACTTTTTAAGGCACAGAATTAGCACCTCATTCTAGAATCTGTATATACATAAGAAATATATATATCAGCTTTTGTGATAGATATATCTTTTATTAGTGGAATATCTTTAGCCAATTATTACAAATATTATTCATATTTAAAAATGCATGAGGCAAAGTTTTCAACAAAATTAAGTTTTATTGCAAGGTCAGAGAGAGTCTTACTCTTTTGTACAATATATACTAAATATATCACCTCTTTAATTCAGCAGAAAATTTCAACTACTATTGATCTTACATTTTCACTTATAATTCCTATACTTTATGCTGAACTCAAATTACCTATTTTTTTTTGCTTGTGTTTTTCTGTATTCTTTTTCTTTGGTAAATACTCCCTTAACACTTATTTCCCATTTAGCCCTCTGTCTTACTGGATAAAGATATATAATTCTTAATGATCTTTGTGTTCTTTTCTCCTATCTCTTTGCTAGAGCCAATACCAAGCAATACTCTTTAGCATAGAAGAGTTTTGTATGTCTCTAATTTTTGTGTTATGTGTAGTTGGGTCCTTACAAATGTAAAGATAATAAAATGATATAATTTTAGTTTTCATTATGTATGCACATAAATACATGTGTGTTTTTATAATAAAAGACATTTTTCATAAAAGATAAAGTTTCATACATATTTCATATATATGTAGAATTTTCAGTTAATTTAACGTCTATTTTGCAGTTACATGTTAGGTGTTGCATAAGAAAGTAGTCTAAAATGCATATTTCAGTTAACTTTATATGCACACATTTACATAAACACAAACATATATATATACATGGATACGTAGATACCTTAATCCCACTGATAAATATTTGTCAAGAACTCATTCAAGTATAACATAGCTCTTAAGATATTCAGGAATTGTTATTCATTAAGCAAGCTTCTTAATCAACTGGCAGGCCATTTTACTGCCTGGAAAAGCCAAACATATCTATATCCAAATGTAAAATTCTCAAATATGTATGAATCAATATCATTTAATTATTAAGTAACAAGAGATCTTGGACTTTGTTTAATTGACATTGTTCATTTTATTTTAAAACGTTAGTCAAACTTTAATTTCCCATAAATATATAACAATAAACATATGGTGAATATATTATTAGCTAATTCCTAGAAAGACCATAGATTAGGAAAATCATACAATAAAATAGCACTACATGGTAATTCTAATTCCAGAAAACACTGACATGCTTTTTATTTATTTATTT
>PVKH010021046.1:0-14418 GCA_004027955.1 Chaetophractus vellerosus | reverse complement strand
GTTCTTATTCCTAAACTCAACATGCACACGCTTTTCCTCAAAACAGGGAAATTTGGACGTGAGAAACCAATGGACCCGTCTCATACCGGGCATTTGGAGCAGTACTTCATCTGGTCGATCGAAGCGGGGCACAGTGGGGAGAAAGTGATGGATCTGAATGAGAAAATAAATTCTTTGAGCCTAGGAGTGGGGCTGCGGGCAAGCCATGGCCTTTATTTAGGAGAACATAATAAAAGAGGCTTGCAAAAGTGCTGACCTCGTGGCGCAACGGTAGCGCGTCTGACTCCAGATCAGAAGGTTGCGTGTTCAAGTCACGTCGAGGTCACGGGTGGGCTCGTTTTGGGGGGGGGGGAAGGGGAATAGAAGACCACCCTGGCCGCTGCTCTCCACGATTTAGTCGGCACCGGTTTTCCCACTTGAAATCGTTTGGGTCCCAGACAAAAAGCCCATGGAGGACGAATTCCCGGCCTGGGCAGCGCGTCTTCAAACACCCCTCTTTGGGGTCAGGGACCGCAGAGCCTCCTGCTTTCCCTTTCTTTTCTGATCGCTTCTTCTCACTTCCTTGAGCTGCTCAGGCCTCTCTCCTCCACCTAAGCCCTAAATGGTGTCCCCCCAGGCCCATCCTCAGCCCTCGTTGCTTCCTGACGCTTCTTTTGCTTTTCTGCCCCCACCCCGGCAGGCGCTCTCCTCGTCCTGTCCACAGCCCGGAGCATCTTGGCAACACCTGGACGGAACCTCCTAAGCCAGCGGCCAGTTTTGCCGAGTTTTACCTGCTAACGTGCTGTGCTCCATCTCTTCTCTTCTTTCCATCACCACCACGGCCTCCTTCCCTCCATTGCTTATTTCTTGCCGGGGCTATTGACATGAATGATCTGTCTACACCAAATCTTCTCTTGCTCAGCTACATCGGTCTCCTTCTTATGCTTGTTTTTAAAAGCAATTCTTACCCTGATGTTCCCTTGCTTAAAAGAAAAGAAAACTACCAACTGTGCTTTCTAATCCCGTGTCACGCGGGCCCTCTTTCAGTGCGTTATGCTCCTGCCCACCTCACGGCCTTTGCCGCTACGGTTTCCTCAATCAGGAAAGTTCTCTGTCCTCTGCTGCGTGATTTAGACACTCATCCTTCAATTGCCAACCAAAACAAAACGCCAGTTTCCCGGGCGAAGCCCTCCTCTGATGCCGAGACAAGGTCCTCCAGTTGTTTGCTCCTGGAGACTTACTCTCCCTGGGCCAGCTACACTCTTGGAATATGTTCTTTCTGACACTTCCAAGCTGGAATGTACACTCTGCCAGGGCTGGATGAGTCTGTGCCTTTTGCTTATCCCGGTGCTTAGCCATGTGTCCTACAGAAAAGGTGCTTGCCAATTTTTGAGAAGCAATGGAAGGAAATGGCAGATAGTACACTCAACTTTACCATGGCTTGGCTAAACCTTTCTTCAAAGGGCGCAGAGTGGGGCAGTGTAGCATGCTGCCCCCATAACTCAAAGAACAAGGTGTCAAAACCATCCCCTTCCATACGTGTCCTTCTTTGTTTTATTTCCCATAACATGAACCTATGCAATGAAAAGGTAAGAGTAGTTGCCCTACGAAGAATGAATTGGATTACTATGTTTACGTTGCCTAGATCATATGTTTTGAGATTCCTTGGTCTGTCTTTTTGCCATTTAAGGCAGTGAGAAACATAATTATCTCCCAAAATGTGGAAAGAGGATAACTTTCACTAAAAAAAAAATCAAGTTGACATTTTCGACTTCACGGTATTCTTAAAAGGTATGATGCAGTGTTTTCTGTCAAATTATATGCTGTTATTATACAGTCATTATTCTCTATGCCTTGCTCGAGGCCCCACAGTCTCCTATTAAACTGAGAACTGCTCCAGGGGTAAGAGGAGCCATCATTATTTAGTGGCTGTTATGTAACAGGCATGATGCTAGATGCTTGACTCTAGGCATATCTTTCAACTGCCACAGTCTCTGTGAGTTTTATATAATTCTCCATTTTTCAGGTAACAAAAGTGAAGCTTGCCATAAATAACATGCTTAAAGTCACAATCTAAATAAGAGGCAAACCACATAGAAATTTAAATATTTTTCTGACACTAAATCATGGGGTTATTTTAAAAAATAATAAAATCATGACCCTCATGCAAATATAAAATGAATGTATGTCAAAGATTTAATTTAACTGACTAATTAATGATGAAACCTGGTAGCTATTCCTACCAATTCAAAGGACAGTTAAAAAACACCACACACACCAGCAATTAGGAATGCTGAAATGAATTTATAAATAGATGCAAAACTAGTCAATATTTCCAGAACACTAATCACTTAATAATCACTTGTATTCCATCAGGCACAAGTTATTTGCATTTCTATGGTCAATAATTATTTGCATTACTATGAGTTTTCTTCAACTTACAGAGTTGTAAAACAGCTCCAAGACAATAAAGGGTATACACCTCTATAGAATCAAATAATTCAGAAATGTGCTCTAGACAGGACACAGTAATTTAAAAAAACAAAGTTTTATTCACAGTTCATCTGTAGCAGTTGGTATTGTTTATGATTTCCAAAAACAGATATTGGATTATGTTTGTGAACTGGTCTTTTCCTCTGGGCATATTAGATTGTATTGGATTCAGAGGTTTCACTTTTAGTTGATTAAATAATGATTAACGCTTTGAATGGGCCACATCAGTAGGATGTTGAGGCCCTGCCCCCTTGGTGGGGGGGGACTCACAGAGAAACCCACCAGCAGAGAAGGGAGATTGGAGTTTTTGAGCTGGAGCCTGGGAAGTAAGCACACAGAGCAGCTGAGCCGGGAGAGAATCCAAATGCAGGGAGAGACAGAGCCAGTTGCCTGATAGTCTACAACTGGCCTTGTCGAGAGAGCAGAGCCAGGAAAGAAACAAACCTGGGGAAGAGAGGAACTCAGGAAGCCGGAACCCTTGCAGATGTGAGCAGCCATCTTGCTCCAACACGGGGCAACAGACTTTGGTGAGGGAATTAACTTACACTGTATGGCCTGGTAACTGTAAGCTTCTACCCCAAATAAATACCCTTTATAAAAGCCAACAGATATCTGGTATTTTGCATCAGCACCCCTTTGGCTGACTAATGCACTATCCAAAGTGTGGGATCAATGACAGTGATTTTTTTGTGTGTCCATTTCAAAGTCTTTTTACTATTTTTCCTAACACAGCAAAGATTTCCATGGACTTATTCATAATCAATTATAATCCATCCAGAACACTAACAGGAGAGGAATGGTTAAATAAATTTATAATTTATTATAGAGTGAAATGTTGTGTAGACATTAAAATGATATCAAAGAAGACTATTTAATGATATAGAAAGAGGTTTAAGATATTTGAAGTGTATTGGGAGTTGATGATGGACAACGGATATGCAGGGGAATCCAGAGAGCCTGCAGCTGCAGACAGAATAATCTCTTCCATCGTATCCATGGGATATGGGCCCCCTCTCACTTGATGGTGGAGGGGACATCACCATCCCAGACTCCTTGGGATTGAGGGAAAAACTATGGACTAGAATGGACTTGTTAGTGTCCTGTTATAGACTTGTGATATATGCAATGGAAGAAATTGCAAAATTATGTGGAGCCAGAGTCACTGGACTCTTTGGGAGCAGGGAGAGGGAAGGGCAATTGTAATGCGGGGTTTTTTTTGGGACATGGGGTTTGTCGTGGGTGATGCTGCAATGGAGGATGTAGGCCATTTTGAATCATTGTGTATCATTTGGAACTGTATGGGAGAGAGGGGCGTCTACAGCCTGAACTGTGATCTATGCTTGATGGCAAAGCCCCAAAATGTGTATATCTATCAGAGGCGTTATGCCACACTGAGGGATGTGTATGTGGGAGGTTGTGGGAGGGGTGGGGGGGTGGCATATGGGTAGTCCTGGAGTCTCGATGTAACATTTGTGTAATCAATGTATCTTTATATATATATATATAAAGATATTTGAAGTGTAAAAAAGATGCATTCAACAACTATTTACTGTGTGTCCCAATAGGCCAATCAGATTAAACAGCATATAATCTATATGGCTAGCTAGTTAATGGTTGGTAACACCAGAATACTAGTAAGAATTATCTGTGGGTATGGGATTAGGCATTATTTTAATTTGCTTCTTTTTTGCTGACTTCTGTTTTTCAACTGTTTTATGATGGATTGGTTTTATTTGTAACATACAAATTATGTTAAAAATTACTAAGCATATACTCTGTACTAATTCCATAGAAAGATGAATCACATGCAAGGGCCCTGCTTTGAGGGAAATAGGAGCCTGGAGAAAATAACAACTCACAATTAGGATAAACCAGGAAACATACAAGGACAAGTGTATACATGACCCAGATATTGTATAGAGATGTGAGAGTGGTTGACTGTCTGACAATGTCAATGTCAAGAGTACAGAGTGTGGGATTTAATTAGGAATTCAGAGAGCAGGACACCTGAGCAGGATACCTGAGCAGGATTTTGAACAATAAATGGGAGATATCTTGGAGGAAAAAAAAAGGGTGGGAGGGTGGAGAAAATAATCTACATATTGATAGAATCTAGGTAGATGCACTTTTGTTTGCTTTTATGTGGATGACAGAAAAAGCTGTAGGTTTTCTAACATGGGTGTGATGGTTAATTTCTGGGTCAACTTGGCTGGATTATGGTGATCAGTTGTTTGGTCAAGTTAGTACTGGCCTGATTGTTACTGTGAGGTTATTTTGTGGCTTTAAGTCCTTTGTCAGCTGATTGCATCTACAGCTGATGACTTACACAATCAATAATGCAATGAGAGGAGGCTACTTATCCAATCAGCCTGAAGCCTTAAAATGAAAAACTGAGGATTTCAGCAGTCAGAAAGAAGAATTTCTATCTCTACTTCAGCCAGCTCACCTCTCTTAGGGAATTTAGCTTCACCTTCATTGAGTTTCCAATTTGCGACTTGTCCTACAGAATTTGGACTTGCTGATTCCTATAGTAAATCTCTTTTTATATGCATATATGTATGTGTGTATGTTAGGTCTCTTTCTCTGAAGAACCCTATTGCGATAGGGTTTTATGCATGAAAAGGTGGTATGATTATTTTTAAATACCCAATAAACTTTAAAAAGTGCTCTGTTTTTATGCTCCCATAGCACCTTGAAGATGTTTCTGTCATTGTACTAAACTATTTAAATAAAATTGTATGTTCACCTGCCTGTCTCGTCCATCAAAGTCTAAACCTGTTGAGGGCAGGAACCACCTCTGTTTTTCCCAGGACCATGCCTAGTTCAAACACATAGTAAATTTTTTAATATGTTAATTGGAAGGAAATTAATAAGAATTAAGAAGGCAGAATGGCATAATGTTACACTGTTTCTTTTTTAATTAAAGATTTATTTTTTATTTATTACATATCCCCCTCTTTCTGTTTGTTCTTGCTGTGTTCATTTTTGCGTTCTTCTGTGTCTGCTTGTCTCCCACCCACCACTCCCCCCCCTCCCGCCCCTGCGGCGACCCGCCGAGTCAGCTCACCGCCAGGCGGCTTGCCCTGCTCTCGGTGGCTTTGCCCTGCTCATGGGGGCTTGCCCTGCTCGCGGCGGCTTGCCTTCTCAAGGCGGTCTGCCCTCTGGAGGAGGCAAACCGGCGCCCTACCAATTGGGCTACAGGGGCCCCCACATTGTTTCTTATAACATTATTTCTCTGTATCTTGAAAGATGTGTGGATTGAGCTGCAATTGTTGGGCTCTTGCAACACGAGACAGAATAACAGGTAGGAATCTCCTTTAAACGATTACCTAGGGCAATTCTTCAGGCCTTATCATACCCTACATGAAACATCCTCAAGACTATCTTACTTTGCTCTGTTAGTCTGCCGCCAGGTCCCCTTCTCATTATTAAATCACCCTCCAGAAATCCTCACAGTCAGGATCAAGATGACCTGAACTATGGTTATGACTATTCCAATCTTAAAAAAGTTATACGCAACCTGCCAAGTTGCTAAATTGTATTCAGATTTAAAACATCAGGCTCCCGTGAGACCTATTAGTGTGAATAGAGCCTTAGAGCCTAATCACCTTCAGGTGATAATTTCACTGAGTTTGTGCTCCTGGTAAAGCTGCAATTCCAAATCCTAGGAGAGGGGAGCACAAGAAGACAGTCGTCATGTCTGGGAGGTTGACTGTCTTCCAAAATGGCATTTTTATTTGATCTCACTTACATATGGGTTTCCCAATTTTAGATTTTATATATGCATACTCTTTTGTTTTCACCAGATTTATCTTTTAACTGAGCATTTGGGGCTCATTCCCCATGCCCACCCTCAGTGCTTCTTCTAATCAGAATGTCTGACATACTGACATAGTATAAGCATAATTATTGACTCCAATATTTGGGAAGGAAGTGTTATATTCTGCCTCTGTTTCAAAGTGGATACCAATATATTTTTTCCATAAAATGCTAACCCAAACCTTGTTTAACTAAGAATCAAGGAATACCAGGAAGTATGCTTTAATTTCCAATAGGAGGCATATTCAAGCAATGACTATTTTAAATTTTATTGAGACAACTAAAATATTTTCTAGCTGATTTTTTCCAGTTTTTTTAAAAAATAATGTGCTTTTAAGTATATTTGAGGAAAATATATTTATAATTTATGGGAGCCTTGTATTGAATGTGAGAATTGAAACCATCCTCACAGCTTACTGTCTATATTAACATGAGTTCAGTATTCTAAAGTATTTACTATTCTACCTTGATGAAAACTAAAAAATTACGTAATTTAACCAAGTTTATTGTATATCACTCATGCCATCCAGATCAGATTCTTCTATTACTAAGATTTGGAAAAGCCTAGTTCGTGGCCCAAATAACTCTCTAAAGGACAACAATAAATAGTCTCTTGATTTGCATTGCAATTTCCTGTCTTTCCTCTCTGTCAAAGCTTCCTAAATCATAGTTGCCAAATAAATCCTTCTAGGACATGGCACTGCAACTTCTGTATTCTAAAGAAGAGGTGAAAAGATAAAGAGACTAGAGTGATTAAATGAGATAGAGGCATGTGAAAAAAATTCCCAGCTTTCACATGTTTATAATCCAGTCTACCTAAGCCCATTACCTCCCTGAAAACTAAACTGATTTATTTCAGTAGAGATAATTTACTCTTCGTTATTTATGAGTGGTTGTCTGTGTGTTGGCTTTTTTTCTTTTCCATCCTAACGTCATCAAAAATAAGCTCCCCCCACCCCCCAAAATAGGGGCCCTAACTCTTATTTATTTCCAGGTGCCTTTATAGCTACAGCCAGCTCAGCAACGGGTGGTCACCCTCTGCAGCCGCACGTAAGGGGAGCTGGGCATGGAAGAGGCTTCGGAAGATGCTTATTCTATCATTTCCGCTTCTAATGACAATAACTTCCTGGCGGAATTTTGGCTTTCCACAACAGAATGACAATCTTTTATTCAAAATACGTTCTCATTATTTTACTGAGATCACGTCGGTATATCTATATAAGAATCAACAAAAGTTGGTAACTCGCGAGGCATTGGTGGTTCAGTGGTAGAATTCTCGCCTGCCACGCGGGAGGCCCGGGTTCGATTCCCGGCCAATGCAACGGCTGTTTTTCACATTCTGGCAAAAAAGAACATTTTTACTAAAAACCACCAACCGAAGCTGAGAGGTACCATCATTAATTTATGCTAATTAGCATGCTTTGGCTTTCCAGTGACCTTCGGGCGCGAGTGAACTTGGGGATGTGTACACATTTCTTCTCCGACGTTAGCGGATCTGAGTCTTTCCGGGAAGAATTTTAAGCCAATGGCATTTGAAGGTAGCATGTAATTGTGTACAGATATCAACGTGCCGTCTACTTTCGGAAGCAGACTAAGAGGATATTGCAAAACGGGAAACCATTGTTAAGTCCCGAAATTCTTGCCTTGTATAGTTTGTGAAGGAAACTCTTCCGAGGAGCAGAGTGGCGCAGCGGAAGCGTGCTGGGCCCATAACCCAGAGGTCGATGGATCGAAACCATCCTCTGCTAGCCCTCTTATTTAATCCGGAGTTCATATAACGAATTCTTCCTGTCATAAACTTGCAAGAATCCCAAGGGGCTTGTCTTATATCTCCATGTGTTTTTCAGGCTAGAGTAGAGGGAAATCTCCCAGGATTGGGGAACATTAAGCCTCCTGGAGTTTGGAATGTGACTCTTGTAAAAGCTACAGTATCTCATACCTGAGATTAGTGAGCTTACAACTACTCTTCTAATCATCAGCTCCATCTTCAGGAATCTTGAATTTATTTTTTCAAGCCGTGATTACAGGCACTCCAGAGCTCTTGTTACAGTGACACACTATTTATGAAATGAATCCTACTACTCCTCATGGGAATTTATCCGGATATTATAACCGCTTGTGTAGTCGTGGCCGAGTGGTTAAGGCGATGGACTTGAAATCCATTGGGGTTTCCCCGCGCAGGTTCGAATCCTGCCGACTACGAGTTAACCTTTTCTTTGCAGCCAAATCCGGGCACGGTCATTAAAAATACGGCACAAAATAACAAGAAATGGGTTATTTTCCTTGGTTATTTTTATCTTTCTCCACAAAACTGAAACCAGCTAATTGTCATTTTGTGGAACAGTAAGTAGAGGAATTGCTTGAAAATGAGTTATGATTAATTTGCTGAAAACACCAGGGATTTCTGAGTCTACTACATACATGCTGAAAAATATTATCAAATCAATGCTGTTTTGACTAATTCTTTTTGAATTGTTCTCTCCCTATCATTCTTTCTTTTTACTTTTTAAAACAAATTGTAGTAAAATATATACAACACAAAATTTCCCATTTTAACCACTTTCAAACTCTCTCTGTCATTCTTAACTGAAATACTTCATGTAGACAAAGGCCCAGCTCAGGTCTGACTCCCAAACCTCTCCTGCCTCTAATTTCTTCTATCTGTTTTTCTTCCAAGAATTTGGGTATATTTCGTGGACTATACTCGTGAGCAAATTCGATGTCCTGGAATCAATATTTTTAGAAGAAATTTCCTCCCCTTTTTCTCCTACTTCCCGGGGTCAGAATTGCGGAGAGGAAATACCAGATAGAGAAGTTTCAAAACTGTTGTCAGACCGTGGCCAAGTCTTATTCTTTAAAACTGTTTTTGCTTCCTCAAAACTCTCTCGTTCTCTCTCTCACACATGCAACAAAGTAAATGTAACAGAAATTTATTATTATCTTTAATACATGAGCAATCAACCCATCCATTAGGAATTGCAGATAAGCAAAGAGAAGGAATTAAAATATTTTAAAAGGAAACTTTTTAAATCCCCGAAATCACCTGTGAATTCCCAAATCTTATAATTATTTGACCTTTTCTTTTTCTTTATGCGTTTTCCACATGCATCCGATGAGATTTCTGAGTGAAGGAACTTTCCTTTATAAACGCATAGGTAGACAAACAAACATTCATGGTCCAGATTAGAAATTCAGTAAGTGTAGTTTTGATTTTGCAAGGAATGCCCGTACTCAAAACTTCTGCGGCAAGTAAGAGCAATTGCAAGCAAAGGTGAGCTCTGTTCCGGCCTTAGAATTCTTTATCATCATCATTATTATTACTTTACCTATTTCAGTGCACTCCGGCCAAAGACCACCAGGAAGACACCTGTAGTTAAATAAATTGAGTTAATTGCTGTTGCAACTGGGAAATCTTGGAACATCTTAGTAAAGGGGAGTTGAAAAAGGCCTTATGACAGCATTTGTGCTTGTGTGGGGTGACCTTGATGGGGGTGCAAGGAAGCGAGGCCTTGTTCTGGATCGGATTCCACCGGAAAAAGAGGGCGCACAGAACATGTCTTCTCCTTGAATTCCAGGAATCTACAAATTCTCCAGGCATCCAAGAGCCGTATCCCAACCGCACGCATCCGAGGCTGAAAACACCTTATTAAACAACTTCCAGCCATGGACGGCCCCATGGTGTAATGGTTAGCACTCTGGACTTTGAATCCAGCGATCCGAGTTCAAATCTCGGTGGGACCTTGCGAGGTTTTTGGTGACCCTCCGGCCTCCCCGCAAACACTCAACGGAGGTTCTTGGTCGTTAAACCCCAATCTGCAACGGGACCCTTTATCAAAAACAAACAGGCCAAAAACAACCAAAGGAAGCCGTCTTGTCATTGGACGCCCTCAACCCTTCTTACCTCCTCTCCCCTCTGATTGCTGGTGTTTACCTTTGTACCCAAAGACTTCCGCGATGCTGGAAACTGAGATTACGGCCCTGGAGTCTGAAGGGTTCATGTTCCACACGCCCTTCCCCCTTCCCCACCTCCCACCTCACTTCTTCCTTTTGGAACTACTGAATGGGTTCCAGCAGCTTTTGACCGCCAACTCGGACCCGAGCAGTTCGTAGGGCATGTGAGTCTGCCGCCAGGGTAGGTTCTTCTTGAAGTCTTTGTGTTGAATACAGCAGATATTTCATTAATTTTTATTAGGTAGGTTGAATTTAGAATTCACAAACTACAGAACAGGCACTGTAATGAATATTCATAGGTATTTCAAAAAGTGTCACTGCCGGGGCCCCATGGTGTAATGGTTAGCACTCTGGACTTTGAATCCAGCGATCCGAGTTCAAATCTCGGTGGGACCTTGCTTACTTTTGGGAGCTCTGTTTCCAGCACTTTGAAGAATGAGCGCGTCCAAGCGTGGGTGGACCCGCGGCCCCACTCGCGGTTTCTTCTCTCCAGGAGCCACGTACCAACCAGTGGTTTCTGAGGAGCAAGTAGTTGGTATCTTCGTCCTGTCTGTGTTGAATCTTGTCTTTTTCTTCTGACACCTGCTCTTCCCTGGCTTCCCAACGTCAGTCAGCTCCTCTTAAGGTGCTCAGTGTGCTCAAGGGTTCCGCCTGCGAGTCTTCTCTCGGCCTCTCAGAAGGCAGCGGTGTGATGCAAGAATATACCTAGGAATCGGAGGAGCAAGCTCTTCACCAAGCGCCCCATGACATAATGTTTAGTGCCCTGGACTCTGAATCCACCGGTCTCGTCCCAAATCTCTTGGTCTTTCTTCTTTATAGCTTCCCGTACAAGCAGAGGAAAGCAAAGCAACCCAACCCAACCCAAACCAAACCAGACCCCCTCAGACATCCCCACGTTTCTCTAAAACAAGTCCAAAATATTTAGTGTGACACTTGGAACCAATCACAATTTAACCTTAACTCAACCTCTCCCACCTTTTCTCCGGCCACCCGCATGGGCTTCCTAGAGAGGTGATTATTATTTTCATACCCCATACGGCAGGCATCGTTCTGAGTGAGAACTGCACCGAGGAGCGTCCAGGGGAGCAAAAATAAATATTACACACCTGGCTTAATGGTGGCTTAATAGCAACGACGGAATCCGATTTCATTCTTAAAAGAAAAGGGGCCTCTAACGACATTTTCCCATGTCTTCCTCTTTCCCTTGAGAAGTTCATTTTGTCTTTATTCAGGTATCCTAGCCTACTCCCCGACTGAAGTCTCCTGTTTATTTTTTATTCTTTTATCAAAGCAGGGGAATCATTTCTAGAGAGTAAAAGCTTCGGTTCTTTAAAAAAACATCATAAAACGCCCAATGCCATCCTGCCATGTAAAGCATCATATGGATCACCTGGGAAAACCCCCAGCCAAGGGACGAGGTGGCCGAGTGGTTAAGGCGATGGACTGCTAATCCATTGTGCTCTGCACGCGTGGGTTCGAATCCCATCCTCGTCGTTTCTTTCCCCCGCTGCGACGTGGGGATGAGGTTTTAGCTTTCCGCAAGTGACCGTGCGCCAGCACGCGTTACTGGGCGTAAAGGGCTGTAGGTGTGCGCTCGCTCCATTTTATGGAGAACTCCAGGTGTTAGGAGATTTGCCCCAAACTTGGCAGCGCGTCTAAGCGAAGGTAAGAAAGAAGCTCCATCTCTACGCCCAGCTCCAGCTGTGTTTCTGGCTCCTCCAGCAGCTCCGCGGATGCAGGGAAAACCTTCCCGGTAAACGCTCTCTCCGTGGCCTTCACAGCTGTTTGTTGAACACCTGCACAAGCAGCCTCGTGCCTGCGGTCCAAACAGCGGTGGGAATTTACACGCCGTTGGGATGCTTTCCAAAAATGCAGAGGGCTCAGCCTCACCCCAGACCAGCATAATCTGAATTTCTGCTGGCGGGGCCGCAGGTGATTCCAGTGGATCTCCTGCGCTGAGCACCTCTGGCCACGCTTTTCTCTCCACTCACTGGCCCTGCCTGCTCCTCGGGCGCGGCTCCCTTGACTTGGCAATTTTTGCATCCTCTCCGCCTTGCTAACCCCATGCACGTTTCCAGGTGCGGCTCAAGACCCGCTTAGTGCCCTCTCTCCGCCCCCCTCCCCTCGCCAAACCCTAGCTTTACGCGACCACTGTCCACACGCCCTCCTTTTGCTCGCGCGGTGCCTTCTGCCCGGCAGAGTCGCCGCTCCCTTCTTTTTGCCACACCCAGCGCAAATGTAGCCCCCTTCGCGTGAATCTGCAAACGGAAGGGATCGTTCTTTGAACTGAACTGATTTAAATGGAAGGTCTTTCCAAGCGTAACAGCTTCTGTTTGTCTCTTCTTTGATCTTCTGCCTCGTACGCCTTAATTTTAAGCACACAGCCCACAAAACCTTACCAGTCACCTGTTTCCACTTTATAGCGAGCTGAAGCAAGGAGCCACCCACGCAGTGGGAATAACAACTTGGGCAGGGACGGTAGAGGTTATCTCACCGAACAGAATTCCCCCTCTATCCCTCTCCCTGATTACAGAGGGGAAACTGAGGTAAAGAGCAGTCAGGCCAATAACAAGCTTCCCTTATTAAGGTTCAAGGAAGCAGGTAGTTTTAGACCTTGAATCCTACCACCACGGTTGTGACTTTTGACACCTTGAAAACTGCACTAAAACAAACTTCTCGTTAGTGCTAATCTCCCAAAGCCGTTTGCAGCAGTTTGCTAAGAAGGGAGAATTATGAGGCGACAACTGTTTTTCAGTTTTGTCCAATATATCCCTTACAGGATATGTGGCTCAAAGATGGTTTACAAACTTTAACTAATTTAATCTTGGAAATGAAAAAGCTTGGGAGGTGCTGACCCAGATTGAAAGCCAAAGTGTGTTTT
The DNA here is from genome assembly GCA_004027955.1 of Chaetophractus vellerosus. Lineage (NCBI taxonomy): Eukaryota > Metazoa > Chordata > Mammalia > Cingulata > Chlamyphoridae > Chaetophractus > Chaetophractus vellerosus. The sequence goes on along the minus strand of PVKH010021046.1, from coordinate 1,295 downwards.
TCAGGCATTGGTTGATATGCTTTGTATATTTTGCCTTTTTCTTTTCTTTTCTTTTTTAATTTAAAAATATTTATTAATTCGTTGAAAAATAATAGTAAATCCATTGCATGTTAACATAACATCCTTTTTTCCTGCTTTTCTTTTTATTTATTTAGTCTTTTATTTATTTATTTTTAATTAATTTTTAAAATTTAGGATACATCGATTACATAAATGTTACACAAAAATTTTAGGGGTACCCATATGCTCCACCTCCCACACCTCCCACAACCTCCCACATATACATCCTTCATCAGTGTGGCACATCACCTGTAATAGATATACACATTGCCGAGGACCAGCCTTGGCATTCAGTGGGACTACCAAAAGGTGATCGGCGTCGGCTGAAAAGACACACAGACACACAGAAAGACACACAAAGTTTTCTAGACCAAGCTTCTTTACATTTCTTTATTCTACATTCTTAATTCTATCTCTTATTCTTATTCTATTTCTTATTCTCTTATTCTTATTCTATTTCTTATTCTATCTCTTATTCTATCTCTTATTCTTAATTCTTTTCTATATCTTATTCTTATTCTATCTTATTCTTATTCTATATCTTATTCTATTTTTTATTCTTATTTCTATCTTATTCTTATTCTATCTTATTCTTATTCTATATCTTATTCCTATTCTACTTTATTCTTATTCTATTTCGTATTCTTATTCTATACTACTTCTTCCTTTTAGTTCCCTTGCCACGTCTCAATTTTTATTTTTATACCTTTACTCTGATCTCATTGTTTTCCCCTGACCTAGTTTTTGCTATGCATATTTTTTTAAGTTTCCCTTACCCCAAGGTACACCATTGTTTTTTATAATTGAGGGGATAAGTTACACTATGTTCACAGTGCACCCGTCATTTTCTCTGGGCTAGCACAACATTAACCAGTTATTCCCCATTTATGCATCATGGTTTACAATCACAGTCCTTTTTGCATTTCTGTTAGTACAAGGTACAGAATCAATAGACAATTGTCCTCTATAATACCCACAGCGCCACTTCATGTCCACAATGTCCACATACACTACAAAAGGGTCCTCACATGATGTAGGTTTCAAAAGAGTCCCAATTGTTTTTCTCCATCAATACCTTCTGACATTTTTTTCACCAGGGCCGATTACCTGTAAGGATTTCTTGGCTCTACATAAAAGCAAAATTTGTTGAAGCATTTCTTCTCTATTCCTCTTACTAGAGGTCCTTGTTGATCTATATCTATAAAATGCGAGCACAGCACAATGGTGATTTGAGG
>PVKH010021045.1:0-14434 GCA_004027955.1 Chaetophractus vellerosus | reverse complement strand
CCTTCTCTAACCTTTGGCACACAGGCTCAAACCTCTCAGAGCAATGAGTTGACCACCTGACCTTCTCTAATCTATGGGGGACAGGAGCACCCCTCTCAGACCAATGGGGTGCTGACCTCAACTGCCCTAATCTTGGAGGAATGTGCTCCACCCTCCCTGTACCCCGGGGCAGCAAGACTCTTCCCAAACATTGGGTGGGAACATCCACCCTCTTCAACTTCTGGGGCAAACTCGCCCTCTCTGGACACATAGGTGGGGCTCCTCTCTTGGCCCAAGGCAATGTCTTAATTCTAGATCTCAGCTTCCATGGTTTTCTCCTTAAAGCTGTTTCTCCTTCAATGTCTCCTTTCCATGTTCTTTTTAGTCCAAGTGAACAGTGGTTTTGTTCATGCAGCTCTCTCAAAAAGTTTGTTGGTTTAGCATGCAGGAAGCAGAGGTCCAAGCCATCAGACAGTAAGACTTTCTACAAGTCTTTCCTAGATAACTGCATCTTCAATTCTGATTTACAAGTTCCAGGTTTAGCTAAGTCTTCAAATGGGGCACTTTCATCTGGAAACTTGATTTCCAGAAACTTGGAAGTTCTGGAATCGGTTTCTGTTTTCTTTGTGCTCAAGAATTCAGTCCTTAGTGTATTTCGCTTATCTAGCATTTTGCTATAAGCGGTAAGGAGAAGCCAAGCCACATTCTACAGGTTTACTTTGGAAAGTTTTTCAGCTAAAAGCTCAGGTTCGCTATTTTCAAATTCTATCTTCCATATAACACCAGCAGTTAATCTTGCTAAGTTTTCTGCAACTTTAAAACATGGATCACCTTTCCTCCAGTTTCCAGTAATAGTTTCATCATTAACTTCTAAGGCATCATAGAAAGTCTCTTTAGCATCCATATTGGTATCAACAGTCTCTTCAAAGTGATCTAGGCCTTTTCCATCAAGCATTTCACAATTCCTCCAAAAAATACCCCTTATCTATTTATAAAACCATTCTAACATTTTGGTAATTGCAAAAAGCACTCACCCCACTCCTCGGCACCAAATTCTGTATTAGTCAGCCAAAGGGGTGTCTTTGCAAATATACCAATAATTGGTTATTATTTATAAAGGGTATTTATTTGGGGTAGAAGCTTACAGTTACCAGGCCACAAAGCATAATTTTCTTCCCTCACCAAAGTCTGTTGTCACATGTTGGAGCAATACAGCTGCCAATGTTTGCCAGGGTTCAGGCTTCTTGAGTTCCTCTCTTCCCGGGGCTGCATTTCTCTCTGGGCTTAGTGCCTCCACTTGCTCTACAAGGTCAGCTGTAGACTATCAGGTGAATGGCTCAAATCTCTTCTCCTGGGCTGTTCTCTTCAACATAAGAACTGCTTTTCAAAAACTGCTTCTCAAATCTGCTCCCTCTGTCTTTTGCCTTGCCTTTTATACTTGACACCACACTCACCGAAGGGCGGAGCTCAATGCCCTACTGACGTGGCCCAGTCAACGTCCTAATCATAACCCAATCATGCCCAGAAGAACAGATCAGTTTACAAGCATGATTCAATATCGATTTTTGGAATTCATAATTACATCAAACTGTAACATGCACCAAAGGACTTTATCTTGATAGTAAAAGACAACCTACCAAATGGGATATTTGCAAACCACATATTGAATAGGGGATTTGTACCCAGAATATATAAAGAAATCCTACAACTCAAGGATGAAAAGACAAACAACCTAATTAAAAAAAATGTCTCCAGGGAGCACAGTGCCTGCTTCCCACATGGAAGGTCCTGGGTTCAGTACCCAATGTCTCCTAAAACCAAACCAAACCAAACCAAACCAACCCAAAGGAAACAAAACAAAACAAAATAAAACAAACAAAACAAAACAAACAACAAGCAAACAAACAAAATAACCAACTCAGGGGAGCTGATGTGGCTCAGTGATTGAGCTCTGGCTTTCCACATAAGAGGTACAGGATTCAATCCCTGGTCCCAGTACCTCACTCACACACACACACACACACACACACAGTCTCCAAAGAAGATATATAAGTGGCCAAAGTACATGTGAAAAGATACTTAACATCATTCATCTTAAGGGAAATTCAAGTGAAAACCAAATGATACACATTTAAAATGACTACTATGAAAAAATTTGGAAAATAACAAGTGTTGGAGAAAATGTGGATAAACAGGAACACTCATTTATTGTTGGTGCAGCTGCTGTGGAAGACAGTTTTGTGGTTCCGCAGAAAGTTAAGAACAGAATTACCATTTGACCTTGCTGTTCTACTTCTGGTATATATCCCAAATAATTGAAAGCAGGGACTCAAACAGATATTTGCACACTGATGTTCATAGCTGCATTATTCAGAATTGCCAAAAGATGGAAGCAACTGATGAATGGATAAAGAAAATATGGTATACACTTAGAATAGAATATTATTCAGCTTTAAGAAGAGTGCATTTCTGATACATGTGACAACATGAATGAGCCTCGAAGACATCATGCTGAGTGAATTAAGTCAGGCACAAAAGGAGAAATACTGTATGATTTCACTGTTATGAAACAATTGGAATAAACAAATTCCAAGAGTCAGAAACTAGAATACAGGTTACCAGGGGCTAGTGTGGGGATAGGAAATAGGGCATTAATGCTTAAACGGTACAGAATTTCTATTTGGGATGATAATAAAAGTTTTGCTAATGGATGCTGGTGATGGTAGCAAAACATTGTGAATGTAATTAACAGCACTGAATTATATATTTGAGTGTGGTTTAAAAGGAGAAATTTTAGGTTGTATATGTATTTAGAATAAAAATTTTTTAAAAGAGGGAAAAATTGCTTTGTCAGGTACTAAATTCAAGGTCATACTAAATTAGCGAATATTTTTATATTCCTCAATTTGGTTCATTATAAATGTTATATTTAAGGAAATCATATGTGAATGAATAAGAGTAAGTTGTAAGAATTGTTTAGAAAGCCTGTAAAAGAAATATATGCTCCGTTCCTGTTCATCAAGTTTATGCCAATGAGATAATATGAAATGAAAAAATAGAGAATTTCTCTCAGTAGAAAAGAGAGTCTTTTGTTTTGTTTACTACCAACCAATAAAAGAATAAGTAGATACATATATATATATAATTTTATTTTAGATCAATTGAGTGTATTGATTTCCTAATTTTGAAAGTAAAATGGCATATTCAATGACTTGTGTTTTACAAATGTTTTCATCATTTTTCTATTCAAGTTGAATAAATAGGCTCCATAGAATTTTAAATAGTTTGCACTAAAGGAATCTGTTTCTTTTCCCATGAAATATTTGATAGCTCTTAACAAATGTAGTCATTCAGTTGTATTTTAATGATGTTTCATGATTCTGAAGTTTATTAACCAGAGTAAGTATCATGCTCAGTGAATCACCTCAGAGTTTTAGACCCTTGACCACTTTGCAGGCAGGTCTTTTGATGATCAAGAACTTTGGTGTTGTTTTTTTGTTTTGTTTTGTTTTTTTAAAGATTTATTTATTTTATTACATATCTCCCCTTCCCCCCGCTGCGGCGACGCGCCGAGAGTGGTCTCTGCGCAGGCGCGGCTTTCCCCGCTTGTGGGCGGTCTCTGCATCCGTTCACGGCCGGCGCTTGCTTCAGTTCGCGGGTGGCTGGCTGCGCTCCATCCGCGGGCAACCTGCTCTGCCCGTGGCGGCTCTTGCCCTGTCCGTGGCAGCTTCTTGCCCTGCCCACGGCGGCTCCGGCCCGCCCATGGCGGCTTGCCATTCTCAAGGCGGTCTGTCCGCTAGGAGAGGTCCCCGGGAATCGAACCCAGGGCCTCCCATGTGGTATGCCGGCGCCCTATCCACTGGGCTATCGAGCCGGCCCTTTGGTGTTGTTTTGATTGTGATTAACTGTACATAATTGCCGTATCTCAAATCGTCTCCCATTGAAATCATCATTCCCACAGTCCCCACATCTTCCTACTCTTCCTTTAATGTCTGAAGCAATATATTATGTAGTCTGACACCATACAGATTTTAGCAATAGTTGGCTCATCACTTTCCTTTCTATAAAATAGATGCCCATATCATGGTGTTTGTAAGTAGCAGAACTATTATATGGGTATGACAGTGGTTCAAAGAGAAAGTCTAAGGTCATCTATATTCTTAAAAGGAAAGCTAAAAACTGTAACATGGGACTGTATAAGATAGTAAAACTTCATGTAAAACACGAACATGGGTAATATTGCATATATACGATGATTTTTACAAAATGTAAATACCAGTACATTAGAGAGAAGGAAACAGAATAGCAGCTATGTACAGCAAGGGAAGCATAGAAAGATTGAGAGGTGATGAGTCTTGTTTTTTGTTCATTATTATTATTATTGGAATAATGAAAGTGCTCTAAGAATGACTGAGATGATGAATGCACAAATATGTGATTGTACTGAATACCATCCACACTGTGGATGGATTTATACTTTATTAATATGTGTCAATAAAATCGATTTGTTAAAAAAGATACACACTTATAGAAGGTAATATTTTATTGATTTATTTATAGACAATAATGTTGCTCAAAATTGTTTCAGTGTTTTCCTGAAAAGCTATACTATTTTAGTTTGAATCCCAAGCTATTCTTAACCTCAGTGAGCAAAATGATTAGAACACCAATTAATGAAAACGGATTTTTCCCCTTAAATGAGAAAAAAGTGGGTGTTTTGGGATAATTAATTAAATAATTGGGAGGCCAGGTTTTCCCTAGAGAGGTCAGTTTTAATTCTATTCCACTTTATTAAATTCTATTCTACTAATTCATTTACCAACTACCTATGGAACATTGATTCTGTTTCAAAAATAGGATAATCTGGTAACCTAACAAAGACAAATCAACTTTATAGATACATGAAAAGACTTGAAAGAGTCTCCCAAAATTCATATATTTTTTTTTTGTTCTTTCATGTTCTCCATCCATTAACTGTATTCCTAAGCAGTTATGTAATGGGTAACTCTTACTGCTGCCACGTGTTGGCACGGCTGTAAATTTTTCAGAAGGCTGTATGTTCATTTTGATGACTTTAATAGGTTGCATTAGTTTGTAGAGCAAACAAACAAAAACAAAAAACACCCCAAAAAGAACATGCAACTTTCAAAAACAGAAAGAAAAACTTGGGAGATACTCTTACTTTCTTAGAGATTGAATATGATCATGATTTGCTTCCTATTATTTGCTTTTCAGAAATGTGCCTGGCTCTTTTATCTGACAAAGACTGTATTGGCAGACAGTCTTTTGAAAGGTTAATTATTTTACAAAGAAATAAATCACTACTATGTTGCCTGTTACTCTTTATTTTCATCTTAAAATTATTTCCTTTAATTATCTGACTATGTCGTTACAGGATGATCTTGATTTCTGATTTAGCTTATCAGTTAAAATATTTTTCAAATCTGCATCTTATCTGGTTAATCTTGTTTGTTCTGAAGAGAAGAGATTAAATCCACTTAACTGTCCGCTTTATTAAATTTTTCTTGTAATTTATGTTACTCTAATAGAATCAGGACAGAAGGAAATTAAATTGCTAAAAAAATACAGAGTAGTCTGTGGCTTCCATACCCTCCTTTGTAAAGTTTGAAGTCATTTCATGTTCTCCTGGGAGTAGAGGGGAGTGTAGTAATATAAAACTTTACGAAAAAAAATGTTTTCAGTGGCAGCATATGGGCAAATCATGAGATTCTCTGGTCAGTGATTTTGATTTCCTTCCAACTTTAAAGAATAATTTCTATAACCACTCAAAATTTTTAAGCAGAAGACTTGTTCCAAAATTTTGACATCAATTGCTGTAGTGCAGGAATTAGGCTGTTTTATTTTCCAGTATTTGGTCCCTGGGCAGAAATAAAATAGAGTTTGTATTGGTTATCAATATAATAAATTAATATATACAACTAATTTGGAACATCCAATCATAAAAACAATACTCTATTTTATTCTGTAATTATTCAAAAGATTTACCACTTGTTTCCATTTCACTTTTCATAGTAACCCTACATAGAAAGATATACATGGAAGGTGTCCAGATTCAGGAAAATATGAAAAATTGTTCTGGGGAAGGAAATACTGGAGAAATTCTAGTACAATAATCTGTTTTGTCTCATCTGGAAATTAAATCAATGAAAACCTGGATTTGCACTGCCCAACAGCTATGTGAATGGGACTACCTGCTGTCATTGTTTGGGAGTGGTACAATTGAATGTTAAAATGGTATAGTTATAGGTGGGTTTTCCAGCATCCATGTTTGCTACACTGTATGAGCCCCAGACCATGTTGTTGTGCTGCTATTAATTAATGAACATTTATTAGATGTGTATGTGTATGAAGCTGTAGTCTAGGTATTGCATGTGATGGGTTGGGGTGAAAAGGACATATAAGACAAATGTTAGGTAATAAGAACATGAACTATATTTAGGGCAGATGTGAAGCTTTCAAAAAGACATGAGAACAATTATTTAGTAACAAAGCAACAAATTCAAACGTACACATTAAAAGGCAAGTTCACTGGAATGAGGTATATAAGGTATGATTTGTTCTTTTAACTCTTTTAAACCAACAGACTGTATTCTGACTTCTAAAATAAAGTTGTATATTTTCAGAAGCTCACAGTGCTGAAGACTGAATTGTGTGTTCAGCTATTTGGCTGTTGTTAGCAGTGATGCATGAAGCAGAAAGAAAACAGCTTGATTTTCATAAGTTAGGCAAACTCTGGAGAGCTGGGGATGGCAGGGAGGCAATTGGTTTGCAAAATAAACTGACCGAACCGGAAGCCAAAATTAAATAGAGTGTATAAGAGCACCCCAGGGATTGCCTTAACAATGTACTAGTTATGAACTAACTATTGTCATTATTACCACTGCTAATGAAGAAACCATAGGAGAAGGCAAGCAATGCCTCTTCCTGATTACTGTGGGCTTCCAGTTTAACTAGCTAAGGCACTCAATGATCCTTTAAAAAATGAATTTACTCAGATATCTTTCTGCTATTATTGAGGATACCATTAGACATGGTTTAGCTTCAGAAAGTATGAAGATATTTTAGCTAATGTCTGGAGCTGCTGGATAAAACAACATCTTTAGAGATACATAGATTTTTTTTTTACTATGTTTTATAACTAGATAAAGTTTTTAGTTTGTAATACATTTTAAAAAAATGACCCAGGGTGGTTATTAAAATGCCGATTCTCATATAAGCCCATTGGATTAGTAAAGTCTTTCTTTCTTTCTTTTTTTCTGTTTTTAAAACTTTTTGATTCTGGAAGTTTGGGGAAAATATTTTCCCTTTGGTGGCTTTTAGCACACAACAATGGGAGTCAAATAGTATGCAGAATGGTGCCACCATAAAATCATATAACAATATCCAATAAATTAAAATTTTGTTTTTGAGGACCAATAAAAAGTAAGGGTTAAAAAAAGATCAATGAAAATGACCCTATCTGGCCTCTTCAAATTCAAAGACTCAAAAGGTACTTTCATATGTGCTTAATTTCTTATATATTATCAGCCACTCATTATTCCAACTCTAACAAATATTTACAGCTCTACCACATGCCCAAACCAGTTGAGTAAAATACATGTCAACTAATAAGAACAGCAACGACAGTAACAGGTAACCTTTCTTAAGCTGGAAACATTGGCCTCCAGGATAGTGGTTAATGATGTGACAGTAGGTACTTGACATCCCGAGCTGGGATTCCCATTCTGCCACCTATTAATTGCCTGACCTCAGGCAAGCTCACTGTGCCTAAGGTTTTTAATCTGTAAAATGGCAATAATAACCACAACATCTACTCCATAGGTTATTTTGGTGATTAAAGATGATAGCCTCCAAAAGCATTTTGAACAGTGTGAGGCTCATGGTTAGAGCTTAATAAGTGTTAATTATTGCCAATCGTTTTCACTAGTTATTCAATATTTAAATGTATAATCTTTATATTTATATAATCCTTATATTTGTGTGTGTGTAGAATAAACCAGGTAAACAGTATGGAATGAGATAGATTATAATTGTAATGTTGATTTTTCTACAATATGACATCTTTTTGTTTTATTTTGTGAAATTTATCTATAAAACTTTATGCTTTATTACAAATAATAATTACACAATAAGGACACTAGCTATACAAGTGGTAATAGGTTTGGGTGGATTATTTATGAATATAGTACGATTGTTTACATTTTGTAGATGAAAATACTGAGGCACAAAGAGGTTAAGTAACTCACCCACTAAAAAATGGCTAATAAGCAATGGAGCCAGGATTCAAACCCAGGGAGCAAGACTCTGAGCCATGCTGCAATGCTGTCTTCCAGCAGCGTGTTTTGTCTTTCCTTCAATTTAAAGATCACTCAAAAAATCATATATTAAGGCAGGTTTTGAGCAATTTACTCAAGGTAACCTAGTCCTGAAAGCAGATAACAGCTCCAATGCTCTGTAAAGCTGCTGTCCCTTTGTATCTGGAATAATTCATTAAAATGAGTCATTCTGATCTATAAAGCTGTAGAAGATCTGACTTCTGATTGCTTTAGAGATTAATTCTCTAGACTTACTGTCATGATCATCAAAATGTTTATGCTAATATTTTCTAGATTTGGACTTTGGAAAATCAAACGCAAGTTTCCTCTCCCTTGCCCTGCCTTTATTTTCACATTGTAAACTTCAGGGGACCTTCTTGATAAAATGGAATTTGGTCAAATATCTCATATTCTTTGTATATGGAATAAGGAAGTAAATTAAAAAGGAAAGGGAAGGACCTCAATTTATCTTAATCTCATGTTGAATGAGCCTGGGTTATGCTAGATGAAAAATGCACACATATACATAACAAATGGAAATTGCTCCTTGACTAGAATCTCAATTCAGGGCATTATTGCAAACTGTGAATGTAGTTGTCTGAGTTCCATTATTTTCCTCCCAGAATAGTGAAACAAGTAATTATTTCCCCCTTTCTTTTCTCTTTTATTCTATTCTTTTTTTCTTTTTTCGCTCTTCTCTTTTTCCTTTCTTTACTTTCTCCTTCCTTCCCTCCCTTCATTCTTCTCCTCCCACTCTCCCTTCCTCCCTTCATGCTCTCTTTCTTTCTCTCTCTCTCTTTCTGTGTCTCTCCCTTTCTTTCAGTGAAAGATACTTAAAATGCTTACTTTAGTTAAAATGAGTACTCTTCCTTTGTGGTTACCCCATTAGAATCAAACACAAAAGTAAAGCAGGAAAAAGCCCTGTTTATCTCTCAATTAAATGCTGTGCCGAGATTCAAAATTTTGATTTGACTGACTGAGGAATGTTGCTATCTGCTGAAAATCATATTAATATAAAAACACAGTAGAACTTGTCCCAAAAGTCATGGCAATCCTTATAGCATGTAGACTGGAGCTTTAATTAACATTTGTTAAATGCCATTTCTGCGAATAGACGCTATCAACAAAGAAAAGACTTTCACCAGCTCACATAGTGCAGATAGCTCTCCTTCCTTGTAAGCAGATTTTGACAACTGTATCACTGAGCTCTGTACTTTTGCTAGGAACCACCTCCCATCCCTCTGCCGCCCAGGCTTTCAAACTCGGGACTGAGGAGAAAGTCAGTCTCAATTACTGCTCTACAATTTATTCCAAGGCAGGAGCTGTAAATGGATGTATACACAGACTTGAACATTTGCATATTGAATGCCTCCTTTCAGTTTTCATCTGTCCCTGTCATTTAGTTTGCTTTTATTCACCAATCAAGTTTGTTTCCTGGATGCCTTACTTGCATGAATGGATAGCAGAGTAATTACAGCTAAGTAAAGTGGTTTTATGAATGAAGGCACAATTTACAGCTGTGTGTGTGGGTATCACCTTCTCTCTCTTGTTTAATATTCAGACTTGTCACCTTGCATGCAAGCTGTTGGAAAAGGCTCCAGAAGCCACAGTTATACCTTTTACAAATCACACCAGATTGCACAGCTCTGGAGGGACTTTTTGGAGTTGAGCAAAAAAGTGTCTTAATAAGAATTCTGGGATACAAAAGCTTGATTTGTTATTAATACAAAGAACAAAGAGATTGGGAACTGACAGGTAAGATGAAGGAAGATGGTTAAGCACAGGAAATTAGATTTTATTTTTGGGGAAGATTTAATTTCATTCCAAGTATTTATTTGTGTATGTTTCTCTTTTTTAAAAATCCATGGCTCAGCTCTTGAGCACTGAGGATAAAATTTAGTCGGAACATCTTTTTGTTGACGATGGAAATAACACTAAAGTTTGAGATTTTTCAAGTGTCCCCAGGTATGTGGTTTTGAAAATGTTGCAGAACATATTCCTAATCTATTTAAATGGGTTGCTTAATTCGGAACTAACTGTGATGCCCAGACATAAACAGTTTTTCCTTGATTAGTTCATTCCCCCATTCCCTTAAACCAGTGTGCTTCTCAACTGGGGGTGATTTTACTCCCCGGACACATTTGGCAATGTCTAGAGACAATTTTGGTTGTAACACTGGGGGAGAGAAACGGAAGGTTTGCTACTGGCATCTAGAAGGTAGAGGCCAGGGATGCTACTAAACATTCTACAATGTACGGGACACTCCTTCACAAGGAAGAATTATCTGGCCCAGAATTTCAATCGTGCCGAGGTTGGGGATCCCTTTTTAAGCCCTATTTTCAAGACCCTTATTCCACTTCTAATTTTTCTTGCCTCCTATTTCACAGAAAAAAATAAAGGCTTTCAGCTCTGAACTTCCTCTACTTCCCTCATCCATCCGCAAACTTGTTTGTACTTAATGTCCTTCCACTTACAATCCTGACCCTTATTCCTCTAGCCCTGAAAAAGTGGAGTCTCCCCTGCCTCCCAAGGCTAATTGATTCACTTGTGTCCTAGATCTTAACCCTTCTCATCATCTCCCTGGCATTTCTTCACCACTCATTTCTCTATCCCTGTCCATTATCTAAAACCTTTCTTTCTCTATCAGCTACTTCCTCACAGTTTATGCATAAACAATGACTGACTCATCAGTTAAAGATAAATTCCTCCCTTAACTTTAACTTTCTTCTTCTTCTTCTTTTTTTTTTTTTTTATACATGGGAGTTTTCCAAGGGTATTTTACAGTTGCTATCTCTATTTTCTTAGGCCTATACCTCTTTAGCCCATTGCATACTTGTCTCAGCTACTAGCCCCATGCTAAATGTTTTTAACAGTTAGTTATTGCTGTGTAACAAACCATCCCAGTGGTTTAAAACGATGAACTTTTATTATTGTTTTATTATTGATCTGTGGAGCATCTGGGCAATTGTTCAACTCTCAGCTAGGCTCAGGCATATGTCTGCAGTCAGTTGTGAGTAGGTAGGGTTCCAAGAGAGTGAGTGGAAGTGTGGAGCTCTCTTGAGTTGGCATGCAGCTGATTCCAGCACAAGTCACAAGGCCAACTAAATTCAAAAGGTGAAAAAATAGATTCCCAATTTTGGTGAATAAAGTTCAAGTCACATTGCAAAGGGCTTAGATACAGGGAAGAGCATAGAATCAGGCACATTTTAAAATGCAATCTCCCAATCATATTAAAATTATTTATGACCTAATATTCAAACCCAACTGTCACTTCACTCTTCATCTTCTTTGATTTTGTGGCAGCATTTGACAGTAAATACTCACTTCTAGAAAATTTGCCCTCTTATCTTCCATACCACCACTGTCCTTAATTGTTCCTTCTGACTTTCTGGTCACTCCTGATAATTATTGATTATTTCTACTTTAATTGATAAAGGCTGTTGGCTCCAGGGTTTCTATCCTGTCTTTCAGCCATATCAAGCTCTGAAATTCCATTTTGTATGGCAGATGTTTTACTTACAATCAAGTGTCTCTCCCTACTTTGCCCACTTGTTGAAACCCTACTCATCATTCAAGACACTGAATAAGCATGTTCTGTACTGAAGATTTTTCTCTGTCCCTCTTCTCACTAAGATGCTTAGACTCTTGCTTTGGTACCACCAACATACATTTTTGCACTCCTTCACAACATTTACCACAGGGTATTGCAACTATTTTTTCTATATTTGTTTGTACTATTAAAAATAAATGATTTAATGACAAAGTCTGAATTTTATTTATCTCTGCATCCCCATTAATTGAGATGTGGCTAATACTCAGAAGAATAACTGCTTAATAAATTGACTAAAAAATGAGCAAATGAGTGTGTGAAAAAATAGACCATGGACCTTTAAGTCCTTGCTCAATTTTTATACAGTTTTAAGACTATTAGCCAATCTTTCTGTAATTAATTTTTAGTATATTTTTTATTTTTATTTTTAAAAATACTTAGATTACATAAATGTTACATAAAAATATAGGAGATTCCTATATGCTCTGCTCCCTACACTTCCCACATTTTCCCACATTAACAACATCCTTCATTACAATTGATGAAAACATTTTGGAGCATTGCCACTAAGCATGGATTAGAGTTTACATTATAGTTTACACTCTCTCGTACACAATTTTGTAGGTTATGGCAAGATATGTAATGACCTGTATCTGTCATTGTAATATCATTCAAGACAATTCCCAAGTCCTGGAAATGTCCCCATGTTACACTGTTTTTCCCTCTCACTGCTCTCAGAATCTCCAGTGGCCACTGCCTCCACATCAATGATATAATTTCTTCCATTGCTAGAATCACAATAAGTCTATCATAGAATACCAGTAAGTCTACTTTAGTCCATAGTTCATTCCCATTCCTGAGGATTCTGAGATGGTGATGCCCACTCCACCTCTAAGTGAGAGGAGGCTTTGATTCCATGGGGCAGGTAGATGGTACTCTCTTGGTTGCAGTTGTAGAATCTCTCGGTTCTGGGATGGTCATTGTCTATCATCACCTCCTTGTTAGTTGTCCTAGGTGAGTCCAAAGAATTGGAGGGTAGGTGTTGCAACTCTGTTGTGGTTTCCTTACACATGGCTCTTCTGACCCTTCTATTTGACCTATAATTAGTACTAGGATTGATAGGTGTACATCCAAGAGACTAAAATATTTGGACTGTCCATGTGCCAGCTGGGCTTGTAATTTATTTTAAACTCAGCTTTTACATTTGATTCCATTTCTTTGTCATTGATTATTTTAGTGTCTTTTAAATAAAATTTGACTGAGAAAAACTTTACATCACTTAACTACCTTTTTGCATTTAATAAAATAATAAGTAAAAAATATTTAAAAATTAAAAACATAAGCCAATATTTCTTGACCTTGATTTAAATACTCTGTAGGTAATTGCTTTGGGGCATCCAACAGGAAGGCAAAGTTTCCCAGTTACCACTTGTGAAGCTCTGCATAGTCCCGGACACTTATCTTGAAAAGGGCACATATTCAAGGAGAAGAAACAATTATCTGCAACTGAAACAGGTAATGTAGTTTTCTATGTGCTATAATTTTAATTTAAAGAGCATGTTTGAAAGGCTAAGAGACCCAGACAGGCCGACATTCCTTTCTTCACAGTTATAAAATCTGTCACATCTTAGAAATACTCCCCCATTGAGTGGCAATCACAATTTTTATTCTAAAGGTTCCACATGCATGGCATATTATGTAATGGACAGCACTTCAGAATAATCTAATGAAAAGAGAACTCTTTTCCATGCTAATAAACTTCAGATTCTGCTTGTTTCAAGAAAATGAATTCGGGCTTTGAACTGCTGAGGTCCACATAAATTCAGGTTATCCATACAGCCGTGCGGAAAATTTTCAATATGAGTTCTTTATTAATAGCAAGAATGAGTGAGTGAGTCAGCTCGTTTAATGATCTGGCCCATAATTTGAATCCATTGAAAGTTGCCTGTTAGCACCTCTGGGAGCCGAGATCAAGCGTGACCTTGACTTGTGATAGCTTGAATTAAATCCTTGTGTGATAGTTCCCACACTAGGTTTGTTTTCATCATTTGGCATGCAAGTAGACTCCTGGAACATCCTTAAAATTATTACAAACATGAAAATTGTAAGGAAGTGGGAGGAGATTTAATGCTTACTTGTAAAATTTATTTTGATATAATAGAATAGGTAGTTCTCCCCTATAAAATTACTGGTAGAGATCTAGTAAAAGTGATAAAGTTAAGGCAGGCATTTTTGTAAGGTCTTTGTAGGACATTTTGAATATGCCATTGATGCTCCTATGTTTTAATATATCTATGATATGATTCTATTAAAGGGAAAAAAAATAGTCTCCCTACCTATGGGTGACTTACGTCTTAATCTCTTTTGGCAATTTGTGAAAGTTTCCAGGGTTAAAATCCTTACCACATCTTAGCAATAATATATTATAATTTGGTCATTCTGAACTTTTATGTATGATAGCTTTGTTTCAAGACTGTATTTTTCAGGTTTTCTCCAGAGAAACAGGACTTACAGGATATATGAATGTAAACATTAAGAGATTCGTCATAGGAATTGACTCATACAACCA
>PVKH010021044.1:0-14437 GCA_004027955.1 Chaetophractus vellerosus | reverse complement strand
CTGGTAACTGTAAACTTCTACCCCAAATAACAACCCTTTATAAAAGCCAACAGATTTCTGGTATTTTGCATCAGCACCGCTTTGGCAGACTAATACAACATCTATGGCAGGACAGGGTCACTAGTTCAGGATGTCAGTGGTGGGGGGATGAGTGAGGAAGGGTGCTCCTGAAGCATGCTTCTATGTAATATGAATGTATTCATGTTGTCATAGGATGTTATCTCAGTGGGTGGAGACCCACACAATAACAACAAAAATATTAAACTCCCATCCTGGGGAGTCCTGATACATTCTCAGATAGAGGGGCAAGAATCTCTTGAGTACATAAGAAGTGCCAAATAAAAGATAACAGACCAATATGCCAAGCCCTTGATATTAATGCTTACACTTATGAACTTTATTCTTGTAAAATTGAAACTTAACCTAATAATAACTATTGCCTAAGAGTTACCTCCTGAAAACTTCTGTGTTACTCAAATGTGGCCTCTTTCTAAGCCAAACTCAGCAAATAAACACACTATCTTCTCCCTAGCATGAAGCATGACTCCCAGGGATGAACCTCCCTGGCACTGAGGGATTAATACCAAGCACCAACCAGTGATGCTGGTTGGAAAAAGATCTTGACGAAAAGGAGGAGACATTAAATACAAAAGAGTTTTTTATAGCTAAGAGATTTCAAAGCGAGTCGGGAGGTTATTCCAGAGGTTACACTCATGCATGTCACAGGCATATCTCACTAACTGCCACAGTAAACAAAGTCTCAAACAGTGTTATTCCTGAGGCAAGGCACACTATCCCGTGAAACCAGAACCGCGTCAATGGGCCTTACCTTGGAAAATATGACAACCTATTTCCTCAATGTAACAGAGTTACACTCATTTATAATTTCCCTACACATGGTTCTTCTGCCCCTTTTGTTTGAACCTATAATTAGCACTATACTCATTAAATATATGCCCCAGAGACTTTAATCTTTGTTCTCTTCATATGCCAGTTGAGCCTTGAATCTCAGCAGAGCTGTGGCCACCACTTACTCTCCAGTTTATCCGACATGTCCAGGACAACTAACAAAATGATGATGATGGATAACCTCCATCCTCAAACACAAAGAGTATCTACAGCTACAAGTAAAACAGTTCCTTCCATCTATCATAAGATCTAAGCCCCTCTCAATCTGAAGCAAAGTGGGCATCACCATCCCCAAATCCTCAAGATTGAAGAATGAACAAACATAAGGGGAGAAAGCAACCATGGACCAAAGTAGATTTACTATTATTGTAATAGCAGAATTGCTTATAATATTGATATAAAGTTAGGGGTCACCAGAGGTTCTGAGGGGAGGGGGAGGGAAGACTAGGTGGCACATAGGCCATTTTTTAGGGCATTGGAATTGTTCTGCATGATATTGCAATGATGGATATAGGCCATTATACATTTTCTCAAAACCTATAAAAATTGTGCAGTACAAAGTATAAACCATAAGGTAAATTATAGACCTTGGTTAAAGTAACAGTGCTTTAATAGTGATTCATCAATTGTAACAAATGTACCACTATTATAAGATATTATTAATAGGGGAAAATGTGGGAGGGGGTGGGAGTGAGGTATATGGGGCTCCTTTATACTTTCCATGTAACTTTTCTTAATCTAAAACTTCTTTAAATATAAAGTTTATTATATGAAAAAAATACAATATAATGCATGCTCAAGACAAGAATATTTTTGAAAATTGATAAATATAAAAATATTTTTAAAGAGTTTGAACATTATATTATTTTCTTTGAGTACTTTGCATCTTTTCTACTTTTCTGAAATAGTCATTGTAATATCTTCATGGAAGTATAAAGAAATAATATAATTTGCCGGAATGCAATTTGTCACTGTAAATTTGCCAAAATTGGCTTTATGACTGTATTCCCAGAAAACAGAAAAACAAAATTTAATAAGGAAAGAGTCTGCAACTTAATTTTGATAAATGTCCCAGAGCTTGAAGCATTTGTGTCAGGTTCCTTTGCCCTCTGATTTAGTAGATTTTCTTTTGCAATTTAAAACATGCTGTTCCTTGAAGCTTATCCTGATGAAGTTAATATCATTGAATAGCTGGCCAGTTACTGCCTGCGTTCTAAAATTCCAGATTTTTAGATTGAGTAACAGCTGCCTAATGGGAAAAGTATGATTATGTGTAGCTACATAAAAATGGAAGAGAGCATGATAAGGCCTAGTTCCTTTCACATCCAGTTCTCCCATTGTCTGTGCTCAGCTCTGGATTAGAATGGATAGCCCTCTAGACTGCATTTTCCAAGCCTCCAAGTCATTTTGCCTTTGATGAGCTTCTTGTCATGGTACTGACAAGAGATAGGTGGTAAAGAAGAAGGGAGAAGCCACTGTATCTCTCTTCTTGCCCCTTTACCTCCAACAATATCTCTGAGAGTGTCTGCTGCCTGTGTCTTCCTCGTGGCTCCAGCTTTCACCAGATGACCCCAAGCCCTGGACTGTAGTACCATTCCCTCTCCTTCTATCTTCTAGATCACAGGTGGTAGTGGCTACCTGATGTTGTTGCTTCACTGAGCCTATTTGGCTTCTCAAGCCTTCCATCTTCCATGGAATCAAATCCCCATGTTAAATTCTTTCTGTTGTGTATACTTACAATTGTATGTACTTGCAAGTTTTGGTTGGATAGGGAGCATAGGAATTTTTAGGAGAATATCAGGAAATTAATGATCCAAATTCTTCTCTCCTTGACATCCTCTTCAGGGAATTAAAAATAGAAAAACCAAATCAACAATTCTTCCTCTAGCACTACTGCTTTCTCTATTTCAAGGATTAGAGACCTCTCAGGGTCCAGAGCAGCTAATTCCCCATGAATGTTGACCATTAGAGCATGATCCCATACTTCATCACAAGTCAAGTTTTCCTTTGTTGTTTTAGTGAACATAGACAATACTTTTTTAAAGGGAAGGACTATCGTTTCTACATCACTAACTCTTCAAATGAATGTGTGAGGGAAAAGAGAACAAAGAAAAGCAAAAAAAAAAAAGGAGTTTAGAGATAAGGCAAAGAAAACAGAAAGATGATGAATCAGAAGATATAACTGTCCTCTTTGAGAAGGGCATTGTTTAATTAAAAGAGGACTAAAAATATCTATTTGCTCAGAAATATTATTAATACCCTAAAGCTTATTAACATGAAATCATGAACCATAAAAAACATAGGAAATAATGCTTGCTTTCTAAATTGTAAATGTCAACAATCACACCATCACAGTGAAAGCAGTGAGCTTTGACAAATGGGCAGCAATAGCACAAAGCTGATGGAGGGGAGGAAGCAATTGCCTGGGCCTTGGTTCATTTAGGTGTAAAATGCCCTAACTCTAGAATATTTACTTATTATCTTATAAAGTAAGCTTGTTAACTGACCTGATAAGCAAGGTCAGACCTTGAATTGAAATTTGCATAAGTCACAGATCTGCTCTCTGCTTTCTGGCATTAAATGTAAAGAAGACAAGTCCTTTCTTAAATGCCCCAAACGGTTACTGCTGTACAGTATAGCATCACTGTTCAGAGCAAGGTCAGGTTGCTTCAGCCCAAATGTTGCTTAGATCACTTCCCAACTGAAGCACCTTGGGCAAGTTATTTAACCTCTGTTGGTCTCTTTTGTAAAATAGAGACAGAAATAGCACCTATTTCAGAGTGTTGTGAGAATTAAACATGCTCATATATACAAAACTTAAACCAGTACTTGGACCATAGTAAGCACTAAACATAAGTTAAAAGATTGTTATCTCCCAGAAATAGCTGTTATTCTGGAGCTGATATTAAATTCAAAGCACTGGAAACATATTTTAGGTAATGCATAAATTTTAAACCACAGTTAAGTGTTGGAAATCATGTTGTTTCATAAATTGTCCAGTCTTACAGGAAAAGAAGAAAGAAAACAATGAAAGCTGGGACATCTGACAAATGGGCAGCCATAACAAACCATTTAAAAATGAAATTCTTTTTTTTCCAGGCATATCTGAACCTATATGATGAAGAGAAATGTGACTGGATAATAGCAAAGAAAGCAGAATAATTGGGCTTGGAAATATGCATAGGAATAGTTACTGTACTTGGATGGACAACAATATTGGGAAATATTAGGTCTGACACTGTAGTTAACATTCAGCTTCTGCTCACACTGTTTCCTGAAAGTCAAATGACTTTTTTTTTTTGCAAACGGAAAAATAATGAGCTGTTTAGGGAAATAAGCACAGTTCCTAATTGGATGACTCACTTTTTCCATGAGAAGTACAAATGAAATTTTATGAAATAGTTTAGATAGAAACTATTTGACAGAATTTTTCTTTTCTTCTTTCTTTGTTTCTCTACCTTTCTTTCTTCTTTCAATCTTTTCTTTCTTCTTTCTGATGGATGGTGGTCCCAGTCTTCATATTAACAAATATCAACCCAGCAATAAAGGCTGCCAGCTGCATTTTTGAGTGGATATCTACTATCTTTGTTGGGATACCAATTTTATAGTAGGCTCTGACTTTGATGACTGGTAGAGTGCATATAGATCTCCAATATGAGAACTCTGGAAACAAAAGACTTCATTGAAAGTGGTTGAATTGCACTATTTATAAATGTACTCAAGTCTAGCAAAGTGTAAATAACCATGTACATGTTTTCAGGGGACTTATGATGATACCTGCCCAACCGCTAAAGCAAAGTTAACACACATGGACTCAAATACATTCCAATCTCACCTGACTCATCTGGATGGAACAATAAGTTTGTAACCCAGTGGGGGTCATGGTCACATGATTATTCAAGGAAAATATAGAAAGTATGTTATCTTGGTTTGCTAAGGCTGCTATAAAAAATGCCATAGACTGGTGGGCTTAACCAACAGGAATTTATTTTCTCACAGTCTTGGAGGCTGAAAGTCCAAAAATCAAGGTGTCAATGGGATCATGCTTTCTCTGAAGTCTGTTGCATTCTGGTAGTGTCTTGCTGGCAACCTGTAACTCAACCTCTGTCTCCATCACATGGCTGTATCTCTCCCCATCTCTTTCCTCCTCTTTTGTCCAAATTTCCTCTTAGAAGGCCTCCAGTCCTACTGGATTAAAGCCCACCTTGATTCACTTTAGCTTCATCTTAACTAATAAGATCTTCTTATTTTAAAAAGTAGTTTATTTATAGGGCTGGAATTTAGGACTTGAACACATCTTTGTGGGGACATGATTCAATCCACAATATATATCATTGTGATTTTGAGCTAAAAAGCATTGAGCAAGGGTGCATGTTCTTTTGTTTCTTCTTCATAGTGAATCCATTGATCTACCTGTGGTACTTTATGCCAAACACATTGCACATTATGGGCACAGACTGTTTTGACCAATCCCTTCTCCACAGAATGTTGGAACAACTTTGGCCTTTGGTTAGTTTAATACTCCAGCTTAATCAAGTGTGCAATGTATAGCATAGAACATTTATTAAAGATGATTGTAGAGGAACATTTACAGAACTAGAAATAAAAGCATAAAGTTGATAGGACGAGCAATGATAGACCATGCCCTTGTCCTTCTGGTTTTATTAATATCATCAGCAGATTTGCTACCACATCACTGCTCTGGGACTCCCTCCAGCCTTGTGACTCTGCCATTTTGCAAACACTCAAAGGGGTGGAAAGGTCAGAGCAGCTACAGTAAATGCAATTAATCACAATCTCTCAGTAAATTTGCTAGTTTATAAGCAGAGGAGAGGAAAACATAACACAGTGAAAGCAGTGGGACTTGACAAATGGGCAGCAATACTACAGAGATAGAGAGGGGAGGAAGCTAACTCAAATGGGGCATGTATGAAATGACCTAGATGAGAAAGAATGGTAAGTCTTCCATTGTGTTGGGGTGGAACAAGACCTCTCCTTCTAAACCTTTCTGTTGATCCCAAAAGAAATACTATCTCTCTCTAAATTACCATAGAACTTTAAATATGCTCCTTTTCTTGGTTATTAATATATTATCTCCCTCAGTTGGGTCACAGGGAGGAAAGGATAAAAATAATAAAAACAAACCAAAGTAAACAGATTCAGTAATTACAGATAAATTCTTTATAATAGTGTGGTCAAGGAAGGCTTCTCTGAGGAGGTGGTGTGTTAGCTGAAGCCTAAACAATGAGCAGGAACTTCCTGTAAAATCAGGGAAAAGGATGTTTCAGAGAGAGGGAACAGCATGTGCAAAAACCCAAAAACAAGAAAGAACCTCTGATATGTACTGAGGAACTGAACACCGACCAGTTTGACTGGAAATCAGTAATGTTCCATCGCAAAGGAGAACCTGAATTCTATATTTAATTTCATTGGCCAAAATGTCTTAAAAGGAAATCATTGTTTCCTGGCATAGATTGCTTGATTATGCACAGTAGATTTATCTTTATCATTTTACAGACATTGTCCAAAGCAGAAGATACAGAAAATGTTCTATATTAATTGCTGACCACAGGAAAGCCTAAATTTTAAAAGGTAATTGCCAATTAAAGATATTTCTACTTAAACTTTTGTATTTTAAGTAGACTGATAGATAAGAAACTGAGCTGCCAGGCAACAAAAGCATTTATTCGAGGTCTTAGAATTGCAATTCAGTGAGCACAGATTCAGGTAGCCATTTAAACTATATTCCATCCTGGGGCTTCTAGGAAAAGGTTTTTAAAGAAAAAGACTACATAAGTTGTTTATGTAGGTGGATTTTTGGGGTGCTCCAAATATCCTTCGGGTTCAATAGTTTACTGCCTTCTTGTGGTTTGTGAATGGTGTCTAGATATCCTCAGCATTTTGAGAAACACTTGTTACTTGTGGCTATGTACGCTTTCGCAGTTTGTGATATTTGGTGGAGACATAAGAGTAATCTCCAGAATGGCCTCTCAACTCCATTTTAAATCTCTTAGGCATAGTAACTCTATTTTTTTCTTTCTTTTCACACGTTCATTTTTGAAAAATACCTCCTTTTGTCATCCCATCACCTTGGTAGAATTATAATCTTATCAAGTTGCTTTTTTTCTTTGTTACTATTTCTTCTATTTTTTGTCTTTGTATTTAAAAACAGTAGTAACACAAAGTAGAGAGAAAAGTAAGTAACTAATGTACTACCCAAAGTAGTCCCAAAAGATATGTATTTTTATTAATTCTGTTAAGGTTTACAGGTATGAGGTGGCAGAAACATTTTGCTTTGTATATTAATATTACAATGCAATTAATTCTATTATTTTTCTAGAACAAAAGAAACATGATATATAAGCATGTTCTGGTAACTCTCAGGAATTCATTCCCTCAGTTAAGGAAATTTGCAGTAAACCAAAGTCCCTGCCTTCAAAGTATTTTAGTTCTAATGGGAAGGTGGTCAGAAAATTTACAAATAAATATATGATATAACATCATGTAATGATAAATGCATTAAAATAGTGAATTTTAATAGTACATTAGTGGTATTAGCTATCAAAATACTTATGTTCAAATTTGGTTGTTTTGAAAATTTTTGTTTTTTGCCTATTTTAGAAATCGTGGAAAGCATGCTCCTTTTGTAAAATACAATCAACATAGTTTGCTTCCTGATTTGAGGTATAATTTGGAAAGTTACTCGGAGCTAAAGAAGGTATCATGCAGTTATTTTGGTTTGGTTTAGGCAGTTTTTTTTTTTTTCAAATATGTGAAGTTAGGTTTGTGAAGAAAGCACTTGTCTCTTTAACTTCCTGTTAAGTAGTAAAAAAAAGTCTAGGAAGGTCTACTATGACTGATGGATAATGACAGTTTATTTGTTGGAGAACCTTGCTTTTTTCCTGCCCATAAGCATAGCTTTAGGAAGAGGAAACCCTCACCACAGCACATGTGTACATTTTGCTGAATTGACAAAAATTGTATAGTCCAAATCCAAATCTTGAGAAATTATGAATTATACTGAGAAACCTAACTGAGACCAACAAAGATGACAATGTTTAAAAATTCAGTATTTGAGCCCTAACATTGAACTGTTTAGGATAGTGATTACTAGAGGCAAAATGCAATAATATTTTAAAAATTCATTTTTTAAAAATGGGTCACTAAATGGAAAGTTCTGTTCCTGCTATGAAGAAATCTGTCTTTAGCTGACTGAAAAAAGTAAAATATTAAAATAAGTAGCACTGTTCTGTAGTAATTTGTTTTGCATATTAGGTAAGACACTTATGACTAATTTAGATATACTAGAGTACTTAAAATGCTGAAGAAGGAATCTTTTCAGCTCAATTTCTATCATTTCCAGTATCTTTCATATTAATGTACCAGGGCCTTTATTATTTATTATATGACACTCTAACAAGGCAAAGAAAGGTATTGAAATACTAGTCTAATGTGGATTACCTCCTGCTAAATTTAAGAGCACAGATGTAACACAAACATCTAAGCTCCTATTTTCTGCTAATGATAAATCAGGACAATATTGACTAACTACTCTGAGCCTTTTCAGAAAGAAGTTAGACTCAATTACAGTGGCTCCATCTAATTGCCTTGCATAATTGTGAGATTCAGTGTAAAATAATACATCAAATGATAACTACCTACTAAGCCTTTTCCTTTCTTCATATCTACTCAACATTCACTTTCTAGGCACTCCAAAGTCCCCCTGGGTCCTTCTGGGCAGAAACTACCCTTCTCACAGGAGCCTTGTTCAGTATCGTGGTCACACCAGGGACCCCAGGGCATCTGCGCAGATATCCTCAAGTCTTTATAGTCTCCTCTTGCTCTACCTGAATTTCTCAATTTTTAATTTTTACTTTCCTTCTTGCTTCTTGCAATTGCAATCCTTTTTCTAAATCACTTTGCTCCATTCTGCATAGTGCCCTGATTCCTTTCTTGACCAAAATATATACAAAGCATTTGTATATGGGAGACTATTACTGAAGTTTTGGAGTTAGGCGGTGGCATTACAATATTACCAACACAAGCCAAAAGTTAAAATTAAATAACGTTCATCATGATTGCACAGCTAACGAGGAAATCCAGCCATCATTTCTTACTGGTTTTCTCCCCTTAGACTTTCTGCCTTTGCTTTGGCACACCATCGTGCTTGCCTCCTTTCCTACCCTTTCCATGTCACCTCCCAAGCTCTTTCTCCTCTTTTGTTCTATTGCCAACCTCTAATCTTCAAATTTCAGTTCCATTTCTAAAGCAGAGTAACTTTGTTTTGCAATACATACCTATCTGTTCAAAACAAAACGTATTACTTTTCAGCAATACATAGCTCAGGCAAAGGTTTTGAAAAGACAATTTTCCCTGGAATATGATCAGCTTTCTTAGCAGGACACCTTTCGCCACCAGTCTTTGAGCAGAGGAGGAAAGATATAATGATTTTTTCTCTTTGTCCTGCAAAATGCCCTCAGGATGGGTGGGGGTTGACTGAGAAAGTAGGTGTTTCCTTCCACACACTCATGGATCTTCTCTTGAGCTTTCTCATTTGAGTTACAAGAGGAACGTGTAGAGATTCTAAAATAGAAAAGAAGTAGCTTGCCAGCTGGTAATATATTGGTTTCAGGCTTTTTAAAAAAAACAACAGATTATCCATCTCCTAACTGCTACCCTACATCAATACGCCAAAAGAATGCACGTGATTCTCCATCCCTCTCATCTCCTTATCTCTTCCATCCTGAAAGCCCCTCTTTCAATTCTGCCTTTTTGGGAACTTCTTATGTAATCCAAAGTCACTCTCAACACTCATACACTCAAGAAATGTATTGAACATTTGGTGTATATGGTCTCTAATCTTCACAACATTCCTGCAAGGTGGGAAATGTTAAACATATTACACAGATTAGAGGTGAAATAACTTGGTCAAGGTCTTAGTCTGGGAAGCGGATGTGGCTCGAGTGGTTGGGCTCCCGTTTACCATACAGGAGGCCCCGGGTTCGATTCCCAGGTCCTCCTCATGAAGGCAAGCTGGCCCACGCAGTGCGGTGAGTTAATGGCCTGCGTGGTGCGGTGAGCTGGTGCAGCAAGATGATGCAACAAAGGGAGACAAGCAGACACAGAAAAATGCACAGCAAATGGACACAGCAAGCACAAGCAGCAAGGGAGGATAAATAAATAAATAAAATAAATCTTTAAAAAAAGGAAAAAAAAAGGTCTTAGTCTATTTAGTGACAGAACCTGAATTTGCCTCTATGTCTGCCAGGTTTTAACATCCCTGCTCTTTCCATTGAACAAGAATAGCAGGTATAAGAGACTTCTGCTTTTCAAACTCTCAAAGAGTTTGGAATTCTCAAAATTCTTTAGTGTTTCTTCAAATATTTGGACACTATAAAAGGTCAAGCCATAATCCATTTATGTTCTTTTTGACCCTTTTAATTAAAGAGTGTTTGAGGAAAATTATCCCTAATCTCACAATCCCATAGATTGTGTTTATTAATTTTACATTTTTACCTTCTCATTCTGGGTTGACATACTTTTACATATTTGCCATCTCCTTAGACAGCTCTTCCTGGTTTAGGCAGAGAGAGCTGTGTGTTGGGCCAGTCAGGGCTGTCCATAGCAGGAGGAGGTACCCAGTGGTTGGTAGGGGTCACTGAAGGGAAGGATTCCTGTGTCAGTGCCAAAGGAGAGCAAATTATTGAGATACAAGTTCCTGTTCCAGGAAGAAGCAAGCTAGCAAAAAATTTGGGCAAGAAATAGAATGTTTTTGAACCAAGAAAATAGTTCAAAAGGTGGATCAAGATGAAAAGCCCAGTAGGGTAGGCCAAAGAATAAAATATGATGGCCATGGGCCAAAAGAAAGAAACACAGACCTGTTGAAGGGTGGTTCTGGATTGTGATTGTGATTATATTGTCCTTTATGTATATCTTAGCATGTATCATTAAGGCCCAGTTAAAATGTCACCTTCTATAATAAGAAATGGTAGTGATGGAGGTCTTTAAGTCAACAGCTTGGGAAGTATTGATTGGTTCTTCTCAATTCCTTTATTCCTGGTGGGGAAGAAAGACATAAACACAATTAGCAGGTAATTTTTATTGAATGCTTAAATGCTCCTCACAACTCTATGAGATAAGTATATTGTTATTCCTATTTTAGAGATAAGGAAATGGAGGCACAGAAATGTTAAGTAACATCCCCATGGCTGCTCAATGGGTCAGTGGTATAGCAAGGATTTGAACTAAATATTATGCAAATGTGTTAAATAAAATAATGACACCATATAAACAAACAAGGGTCCAATGAATTCCACATGGCTGAAGATCAGGAAGGCATTGCTAATGAGATGACACACATCCTTGTGGGTTATTCCACAACTTGATGACCAGGTCAGGTACCACCCCTGGTGGTACTCTCATGTAAATATTACCCTTGATAATTCTCCCTTTACCCAGGCACTGAAAGTAATGCATGAACAAGGATTCTTCCCGATTTGTCTTTTACCAAAAATCCCTAAATCTTAAAGACATTCCCTCTCCACAGACTGAACTCTTCCATTCCAGTTAATATTTGTTTGAGAAATTCTAGATATCAGGGGTTATGATGATTCATTGTTTGCATTGAAATTTTTATAAGAACTGGTAAGGTCTAATTTTATATCTCAGGCAGACTGGTTAAGAGAAGAGGTTACTTTCTGTTCGTGAATGTTTTCCTGTGATTAGTTCTTCCTCCGTATATATTATCCTAAGGATAACTGTAGACTGGGCTAGATTGAGAGGGTTCTTTAACAGAAATTCCCATAAGAAAAGTTAATAGAACAAAGAAATATGATTGATTGTCTTCCCCAAACACTTATCAGTTTATAGGAAAAGTTATACTTTCTCTATATTTTCCATTTACTTTTATGTCATATAATCATAAGTATAAAAAATGATGAGTGTCTACTCCAAATGAAGTTAGGGGCAACCATGCCTAATTACAGTGCTCAGTGGATGGAGATCCACAGATCAAGAGCCCTACTCTGTAGATGTTAGAATGCTGGGCTTGGCAGATTTTTACTTTATTCTTGCAAGGTCAGTGGTGCCTATACAGATTCTCTAGTCAACTGTATTTATTAAATATACTAATCATATCAATGAAAGATGATTTCTCATATCCCTAATGTTATTTTATAAACTCCTGGAGATAATGATATTTAAAACATTTACTGGGAAAAACTCTGGAATGTGGACCCCTGATTACTTTGGTTCTCCAAAGTCTTAAAGCTCTCCGGTTGTGAATTACTGTGTCGAGTATTATAAATATTAACTAACTGCCCCCAGGGTGTTGATAAAAGTCAGCGTGGTAAACACACACACACACACACACACACACACAAACACACCACTCTGCTTAGGTGATGTATTTTAAACTATACCCCTGACTGTTTAACACCACATACACAGTATAACACCAAAGCCTTTCCTTTGCCTTTATGTTGATTTGCCCCCATTGTTTCTGCTCTTATCTCACTCTCCTCTAACTCACTTCACTCCAGTCAAACTTACCTCTTTGCTAGTTCTACAACGTGTGCTACCGATCTTGCCACAGCAACTGAGCACCTGTACTTTATTCTTCCTGGAATATTCCCTTGGTTATTTACATGGCTAGGTCCTTCACTTCTCTCAAGTATCTTAACAGATATCACCTCCTCAGGAGGGCTTTCCTGACCTCACTCTTTATCCACCACACCATCATTCTGCCTCTGTGAGACTTCTTGTCTTCAGGTTAGCCTCTCCAGAATCTTAAAACAATTCTAACTCAAAAACAAGTATACAGTGGTGGTCATGGGAAGCATACTACATAGTTACAAGAAGAGGAATTTATCTTGTATTCACAGTCTTACTTCCTTTCTCTCTTCCCTGACTGTCTGTGTCTGTATCTGTCTTTACTATTGGAATATCTTCTAAAATATTTTCTTCCTTTAATGGGATAGGAGTCTTCCACCTGGTTAACATTGTCTATTTCTTAGCAAGAGCCAGTCTGCGGAGGGACCAAATGTAGATCAGATAGAGTGGCCTTGGATGGTTAAATATGGGTTGAGGTTGACACTTTAGACCACAGAATCCTTGAAAAGCAGTGGATGTGACTTATGGGTTGTTTTGTCTCTGAAGAAAGTCTTTTTATCAGAAATTTGATGCTTGGTGGTAAGGGGAGAAAATGGGTAAGAAAAACTTACTTTAGTTAAGGAATACATTGGGAAAAAAATGTGGTAAGTTAGGGAGATGGCCAGATGAAGCCAGACTGCTCTGGGCTTCCTTTATCCTGGGGTTAGCCTGGAAGGGTAGACTGGGAGTCAGGAGAGGGACACTGTAGCCATCACTCAGGTCTTGCGTGCAGAAAGGTGCCATATTTGGTTTAAGGTTCACCTCTCACTATCTTAAAATTCCAATAATCTTTGAACAAGGTGATATGGATCGAATTGTGTACTCCAGTTTGATCTTGGTCTTGGTCTGTATTCTGGTGGGACCAGGCAAATAAGATATCTTCAAGATGTTACTTCAGTTAAAGTATGACCCAACTGAATGAGATTGGGCTTTACTCTAGATTACTGGAGCTCTTTATAAAAAGAGTAAAAATCAGGCAGAGAGAGAAGCTACAGGGAGCAGCCAGGCACTGGGAGTCAACGAACCTGGAAGAGAAAGGAGAAGACCTCACCAGGTGCATTGCCATGTGACTGTGAAGACCAGGGCCAAGGATCTCTGGCAGCCAGCCCCAGAACACCACAGTTTTTGGGAGAAAGCATTGCTTTGCTGACACCTTGATTTTGGATTTCTCCTAGCCTCAAAACTGTGAGCCAATAAATTCCCATTGTTTAAGCCAACCCATTGTAAAGTATGTGCTTTAGCAGCCAGGAAACTAAAACCAAGGGAACCTGCGTTTTCATTCTGTACTGGGCCCCAGTCCTGCTTGGATGTACATTTCAAATAGAAATGGCAGATAGGTTTCAAATAAAAACAAAATCCTCAAGAACAGCTTGTTATGCCACACATGAATAGACAAAATATAATTGCTTTAAAAACTCTAGTTCACAGAGTTTTAGTCACGAATTTAGTCATGAATTACAATGAAAGTGATTTGATGATAGAACAATTAAGATGAACAAGGTTTGAAAAGTTTTACACTGAAAATTTTATTTTTTGAGGTTATCAAGACTACACCCATTTCAACATATTTCATCATTTTGCTATAATGCAAGATGTGTGATTTTATTCTGACAAGAAAGACTTTGGCAATATTAGTTTGATTTTAAAAAATAGTCAAAGGAGAAATTGCAATATTTTTTCAACCACAAAAACGTTCCTGGCCACAAATGCTAAATCTGTAGATGATGCAATGTAGGTATATATCATCAAGATAAATGTCAAAGGAATCATATGCAATAGTGTCATTCTATAACTGTCTGGTAATGTCTTGGCTTATTTTCAAAATTGTATTTTAAGTAAATTCTTACCCCTATTTTTTTTTTTTTTTAAAGATTTATTT
>PVKH010021043.1:0-14438 GCA_004027955.1 Chaetophractus vellerosus | reverse complement strand
GGCTTTCAGTTCACGGGTGGCTGGCTGCGCTCCATCCGCGGGCAACCTGCCCTGCCCGTGGCGGCTCTTGCCCTGTCCGTGGCAGCTTCTTGCCCTGCCCACAGCGGCTCCAGCCCGCCCATGGCGGCTTGCCATTCTCAAGGTGGTCTGCCCGCTAGGAGAGGTCCCCGGGAACCGAACCCGGGGCCTCCCATGTGGTATGCCGGCGCCCTATCCACTGGGCTATCGAGCCGGCCCCTCATCTTAAATTTTAAGACTAAAAATTATGTAAAGCCAAACTATTTCAAGCAAATTATTATAAATTAAAGCTCTTTAATTCTTAAGTGAGTTGGTTACTTAAAAATCTCCTAGAAAGCAGTGAGAATGCCTGCAATAATGAAGTATGAAGATGATATAAAATAATTCAATTACTTAACAATAATGGACGATACAGGACTCTTATGCAGTATTGGTCATTTAGGCCAGATTGGAGAAAGTAAGGTGAACCTACTAAGTTCACTGATAGGCATATACTTACCTAAATTCATTTGTATGTCATGTTAGACATTATTAGTTCACCAATATTTGATTCTTCATTCTTCATGGCCTCAAACCGCATTCCAAAGTCTCCATGAAGTTGGGAGGACTTTGTGAATTAGTTCTGGCCAATGATCAGTGATGCATTGCACTTCTGGGCCAAAGCTTAAAAGATTTGGTGCACTGTCCCATCAACCAAGGAGACTGCATAATTCAGATTATGCAATTACAGATCGATAGAGCCTCTGTCAGCCTGGATCAGTGAGTTGCTTCATGGAAAACAGTTGCCAGTAAGATTCCCAAATGTGCAAAGCACTTTGCAAGACCACAAAATAAGCTGCAGTGATTTTGGGGTCACTTTTTAATACAGCATAAGTGTAACCTATCTTAATTGCTAACCACATTATTTGAAAGGCAAATAATCTATTTAATGAATTTCAGGTTAGGGGAAAACATTGAAAAACAAAACATTATTCTATGTTGGGTGCTTTTGGATGCATTTGGCAAGATCTTGTAAGAATAAGTGGAGCTCAGGAAAGAATGGCTGGTTTGTAAAAGCTGAGAGGGGAATAAAGGCAACCAGAAATATAGTGCCTCATATTTTTAAGCTCCAAGCACTATAAGATAAACTTGAGGGAACCAGCTGTGGCTCAATTGGTAGAGCCCTGGTTTACCACATGGGAGGCCCCGGGTTTGGTTCCCGGGGCCTCCTCGAGAAGGCAAGCCGCTGCGAGCTGGCAAGCCGCTGCGAGCTGGCAAGCTGCCGCAGGCATGGCAAGCCGCCGCAAGCAAAGGCAAGCCCCCGCGAGAAGGCAAGCCGCCGCGCGGTGAGCTGACTTGGTGGGATGCCGCAGTGGGGGGAGACAAGCAGTCACAGAAGAACGCAAAAGCAAAAAAAAAAAAATGAACACAGCAAGAACAAGCAGCAAGGGGGGGATATATAAATTAAAAAAAAATAAATCTAAAAAAAAAAGATAAACTTGAAAAAGATTTTAAGGGACAAAGAATCATTAAATCTAAGTCTTGAGGCAAAGATCACAACTAGGGTGTAGATTTCCCACCTATTGTGAAAAATTTGTCAGTGGATTAAGAGTTCCAACCTTAGTTGGAAAAACAATGCCTGAGGGTGAAGATCAGGTTAGGAGTATGGCTCTCCCACCAATTATCTGCCATAAAGTCAGGAGAGAGGTATGGGGACAGGACAGCAAAGAAAAATAGCCAACCCAATAATTACATGTCTCCAAACACTCAGGCACAGCTACTGACATACGGATCAGACTGGAAACAGATAAAGAGGCCTACTAAATTAAGAGTTGTACTGACAGACACCATAAACCTCAGCTAAAAACTGACTATTCCAAACTTAACAAAATAAAAATTTCAGCCCCCAGTCATATAGGAAATGGACTAAAAAATCTATGCAGCTACCAGGGATAGCATATTCCTCAACAGTCATTTCAGATGGAGCCAAGGAGGAAAATAAAAAACCCTTCCAGAGGGTGGCATGTGGGCCACAGAAAATGATGGACAAGGGAATTCTCCCTAGAGAACAGGAAAAAAAAAAATCACATACATTCCATATTCAGGGTAGGCGACTCATTCTTCTTCCCATTTATGAATGAGAGTTTTTATCATGGTTATAGTTCTATTTCACGACTGGACATTAAATGTGTGGAAAACTGAAGATACCTTTTTTTCCCCCGGGTCTCCAGACCAGTGAGAGCAACATCAGACCTGACATAGCACATCTAGAGAGCCTGGTCTCCAAGGATAAAGCTTTACCCGGATGGAACTTTGGGGCTAGTTTCCTTGAAGAAGGGGGTCAGTGTTTTCCATGTGTAGAAAGAAGAGTGAGCTGAGTATTTGGTGACCAGAAGGGTGGACTGTGGTGGAAACATTTAGTGCTCACATATCCCATCTTCCTCTTCTTCTGAGTCCATGGGAGACTTACTCTCACTTACCCATCCCTCTTTGCAATTAGGCAGGGTCATGTGACTACTTCTGGTGAATGGATTGATTGTGAGTGACAGGTCCAAGATAAAGAACTTAATTATTGGTGCAAGACCTAGTGTTCTCTTCCCCTGCCACAGTGAGGAAGCCTGGGGTTGAAATGGTAGAGAACAAGATTGAATCAGCCTGGGTTACCGTGTCATGAGCTGGAGAACAGTTCCCTTTGCAGACTGCCTAGACTCACAGTGGTCTGTGGGTGAGCAAGAAATAAACTTTTGGTGTGTGAAGCCACTGGGATTTTGGGTTTACTGCAGCATAACCCAGCCTATCCTAATACATTCAGGAATGCAAACACTTTGGATATTTCTTCTTGGGTGCAATTTTTTAAATGTATGAAAATGGCTTCAGGGTGTCTATGAACCTCTGAAATTACATACAAAAACTATGGACATATATTATCCTGGGAACATACAAATGCCAAGATTTCCCTTCCCAGCCTCTATATTGCCACTAGGAGGGGTGATGAGGGAGCCCCACAACTAAAACTCCTCTCTTCCCCCAACATTCACAGCTTCTCCTTTGGGACTGTCAGGACTAATATCACTACATCTTTTATCTCTAGGGCATCCCTCATCACCTGGACTTCCCATATGGCTCTGTGGGTAATGCCACTTGATTTTTCTCCATATCACTTACTATCTAACATGTCTTTATTTTATTCCTCACTTCTTAGAGATATTTGTCATATTCATTGTTGTATCCCAAATACCTAGCATATAGCAGATGCTCAATGAATACTTATTAAATGATTGAACATCATGATGAAAGATGGCCTATAACTTTCATTATAACCCCAAAGAGATCCATGACCCAAAAAATATTGAATCCAAAATATTTCCCAATGGATTATTCCATCTAACTAACTCAACCATTTTGAGAAACATCTGAAAGGATGAAGAGTCACCCTTTGGTAGATACTAAAGTCTGGGTGAAAATGGCCCATAATATGTTATTTTGTTCTGGAATAATTTCTAAAATATGGAGGATATTTTGAATGTAGCCAAGTAAACAAATACAGTGTTGGCAGATAAAACATTTTGTCAATAATGTGCATTACAAAAACTCCAGGGCCAATGTTGAAACAGAAGGTAAATAAGAATTCAGTATTTATTATGTAAGTTTATACAGTAACATAAAAAAATGCTCAATAAGTTACATAGTTATTTTCTAAAAACACTGCAAAAAAAGGTAAAGATGAAACAGTAGATATGACATTACAGCCAATGTTTAAAAATACAGTCATCTTTTAAACAGATTTACATTGGTGATTTTTATGCGAACAAAAACAATTAAAATATCTAAAAATAGTCATTTTAATAATGCATTAGATATTATCTAGAGGCTCAATTTTATTGCACATAACATATTTGGTTTGGGCTTATTTGATTAGGTATCATGAAGAAAAATTAATTCAATGAATTTAAATGAAGTAGGAAGAAAAACTACAAAAGTTAGAGGAGGACTGATAATATTTCACAGTTTAATCTTCAGGAAATTTTATTCAGCTAGCATATAAAAATACTGATTAAAATCACCATACATGCGAACTAGAAGCCATTAAATATACTATAGTGAAATAGATCTGTTAGCACATTTAAAATAAGAAAACAGGTATTAACAACTCTTTGAATTGATCAACCACCATTCTCCTTGGCCATCTAAAAAGGTGGTTTTCACATGATTTAAAAAAGCATTAAATGACAAAATCTTAAATATAGACATAAAATTGGTTGTGTCAAAAATATTCACATAATTGGCACACAATCAAAATTTTATAATTTTAAATATGGGAAAATTAGGGGGAAACTGGGGTTAGACATACCCTGTAAACCAGTTTCTAAATAAAGCTAGTGAAACCTCTCTCACTTCTTAAATTCATTTAACCAAACACTACCATCATTGTGTTGAGAGGATCTGTAAACATTCTCGTTTATTTATACTGTTTCCTGAGTTCATCTTGAAACTACCATTATAAAAATGGCCTCAAGAAAAAAATACAAAGAAAAAAAATAATGAAAAACCAGTGGCCTCACAATTTAATAGCCTGCAAATGTGCTCTGCAAATATTAAAAAAAAAATTTAAATGTAGACCTATGTGTAACTTAACACACTTTTCCTATTACAAAAGCTACCCTTAGGAAATAGTTAGGCATCAAAATCTAGTTTATTCCAATTCCAAAAGACCAGGGGAAAGCATTCATAAACTCTAGGCTATAAAAAAAAAAAAAAAAGACAGAGATTTCAGAATTAGCTCATTTAATACTAAGGAAATGAAAATAAAATTTTATTTGCATGTTACTTCTACAATAATGCCTAAATTCTACACATTAAAATAGCGTTAGCACAGTGCCTGACGCATAGCAGGTGTTCAATTAATTATACTGCATGAATAAATGTCAAGTTAAGCATTAAAACTACTGTATTACTTTAAGTACTGCAGTTAATGTTCTGAACCTACAATATATCAATCACCAAATTAAAAACTAGGTAATATTAGCTGATACTCAGAGCAGAACTTAAGAGATCAGCTGCTTGATGACTATATCACTGGTGCATTTCCCAGCATCCTATCAAAGAAAAGAGGAACCATGCATTTTCCCTGATCTTGCTCTTGAATAGATACCCATCACTCACCATCTCAGACTTCACCTGTGTAAAGGATGGGTCAGTAGGCAACAGGAAAGAATGTTCTTGTCTTTTATTATTTCTCTCCCACTTTCCCTTTTTCTTTCTCTTTTTAAAAAAAATTATCTATCTAGCAATCAAAGAAAGTAGAAGCAGGTGCCCATCCAATGAAAAGTGTATGCCTCTTAACAGTACCTTTTCTATGAGAAAAATAACGTGACCAGATAATTGACATTTGGGGGCAAGAAAAAAGAATTGTAATTGCCATTACCAAAATGGTTGGTCTAAATAAAGAGATTAAACTAATTTTTTTTAAATCCAGTGTTCTGATATCTAATCTTCAACGTTAATGAATTATAAGTAAAGAGAAAACACTGTGAATTACCTTTTACAGGACACGAACTGCAGAACACTAACTTAAAAAGATATATTTCTCCATCATTTCACTGTTAAAAATCAAGAAAAACACTATGGAAATTTCAGCAACTTAAAAATAGATTTTGTGTGATGTACATTTTTAAGCTCTGCATTGTATGCACTATTAACATCTTTAACACTAATAACAATTCCATTCATCCACATATCAAAAGGCAGCAATGACAACCTTGATAATGTCGTATATATACTAAAAGGGTCAGAGTGTTGGTTGAACATTTCCATACATTATCTACAGCCACTATTCTTATCCTTTCTTCCCAAGGGGAGAATGAACTGGGTCTAGGCACTTAGGCAGCACTTGTCTACAGGATCAGTCATTGGTACTAAAGATTAGGAGGCTTGAACCATGCAGTTGTATGTTTTGATTCAATAATGTCATATCAAAGTAGCCAATATCTCTTGAAATCTAAGCCTAAGTAATAGTAATACTTTTCATTCCAAGTTTTGACAGCTTAGTCATTTATATTCTAAGGGGGAAAAACTATTATTATATTCCCTATCATTTAAAAAGGAAAACCAGAAATGCCAAATTTATGCCCCATTAAAACAAAAGCCAATTTCACTTGAACTTATCAATGATGCT
Source organism: Chaetophractus vellerosus (assembly GCA_004027955.1). Lineage (NCBI taxonomy): Eukaryota > Metazoa > Chordata > Mammalia > Cingulata > Chlamyphoridae > Chaetophractus > Chaetophractus vellerosus. The sequence goes on along the minus strand of PVKH010021043.1, from coordinate 8,266 downwards.
CACTGAAGACAAAAAGTGATCTCAAAACCCTGTTTAACATTTACTGAAATACAGAACTAGAAAATGTTTTATATTTCCCTGTTAAATATAATAAGAATATATTCCCTATCATTTATAAATATAACGTGGTGATTTATATTTCCAAGGTACCCTATGGTCCTACAGGGAGTAGCAACTTCTGTTTATCAATTCTTCATGTTAAAATTATGTTTAATTATATTTTGACCTTGATTAACTACTTGCAAATTACTCTTCACTCTACCATGAATGGACTGCAAATGATACGTTGATGAAATATTTCAATATGTTTCCAGTTCTCAAAATCTAAAAGCAATAAGCTAGTCAATATATTATTTATAAACCCATACTACTAAAATTACAGTGTACCTTTTTAGATAGCTGAATCATACAAAAGATGACAATATAACCATGTCATAACAGGCATTACATCATGTGTTATGGCAGTGTTTCCCAAACAGCAGTACACATATACCACTTGATATCCCTGAGATGATTTTAAGTGGTACACAAAGAAACAATTTTTCTTCAGTAATTATACAATTAATGTTTATTAGAAAAAAAATAAAACTAGCACATAAGATGTGGAATAGTATTGCTTAAAATAAAGCTAAGTTTCAAAAAGTGAGGCTAAAAATACGTAAGGCTAATAAAATAAGTAAACAATAGCACAGGATTTATACATATATCATACATACACATATATATATATATATAAGAAATCAGGAAGTTGATATATGACTTACATTTGGGAAACACTGTTTTAAGGGATGCTTTGATTTGGCTGGCATTTCTGAATCCTCATAATGAGCCACATTATAAAGTGGTTTCCTGTACTACTAAAAACTTTTTTCCCGAGACAAATGTTTTGGAAAAAAACAACATGTTTTTATATTTATTTTAAGACCATAAATGTGAAAGTATAGAGTAAATTTAATTTGCTTTAAAAGGGCTTACCAAAATGGTTAAAAGGAAAAAAAAAAGTTGAGGAGCATTTGAGGGACATGCTATTCTTACAGAAGAGAGAAGACTACAAAGGCACATAACATGTTATGGTTATTATTGCAGCATTTAAATAAAAGTTATCTAAATAATCATTACCATTAATATTTAACATTTAATTAAAATATTCTTTCATAAAAAAGAAGGTAAGCTTGTGCACTCAGTGCTCTTGATTCTGGAACCATCTGTACGTAAGCGTCACTCACATGGAACCACTGTCCTGCTGATTCACTGTCAGGTTCTTTCAAACCTAGCACAACAAAAGTAAAATTTTACAAAAGGTATATTTTATGTTCTCACTCTAAATTATACATAGCAACACATTCATCACAAAGTATATTTAACTATATTTATCTAATGCTAAATCTTACCACATAAGTCTGTCTGCATTAGTTTTCTTCTTGGGTTAACCATCTTCCAAAATGAGCTCTTTCAAATCATTAATGTTACAGAGATGACTAACAGTTATCCCTGCCAAAATAGTACCACTTTATTTTAAATATCCTATGATATATTATCATTATATATTTTAATCATAATATTATAGTAGATATAATATTAGATAGCCTTGTAAAACATTATTTGCTCCAGGAAAAGAATAATTTTCACTAAAAGAAGGAAAATAAGTTAGTTCACTGTCCTATTTGCAAAGCCAGTAAATTTTCAGCTTCAACTCTATTCTGAGGAGATGGTGTTTCTCGGTATCATTAAATAATATGCTACTCCACTGCAATACACAATGACTTTAGGTCTCAAAAAGCTGTGTGTCACTTCACATTGCTTAGAAGGGTACAGTCTTATATTTAAGATTATCTAAGTTTATTTAAGCACTCTTAGAAGTATTTCTCATATAACATTAACAAAGTGAATCCACTAGAGGTGTCCATGAAATAATAACTTATCTATTCCAGGAAAAAATGAAGAATGAATTCATTTATTTTTAACAAAAAATAAATAAATTTAGGACGGCATACCGTGTATATTTTTCTTTCCAGTGGTATGTTCCAATAAGTTCCTGGAGGGTGTTCTCACTTTCACATAAGCAGTGTAGTGACCTCCTCTCATCGAGCCACTATGTTCCACTACTCCATAGAGACCATAGAGAACTTTATCTCCCACACTTACATTCTTTTAAACAAAGAAAAAAATCTAAGTTAGTAATTGTAGCAGTTTGGTATTATTAATGAATTCCAAAAAGTAATATTGGATTATGTTTGTAAACTGGTCTTTCCCTCTGGGCATATTAGTTATTGGATTCAGAGGTTTTACTTTCACTTGATTAAATAATGATTAAGGCATTGATTGGGTCACGGCAGTAGGACGTTGCATCCACACTCCCTTGATGGGCAGGGACTCACAGAGAAAGGAGGTTGGAGCTTTAATGCTGGAGCCCGGGGAAGCAAGCACACAGAGGACCTTGGTCGCGAGGAAGCAGAGAAGGCCACGATAAACTACAGCTGACCTTGTGAAGAGAGGCAAGCCCCAGGAAGCCTGAATCCTGGCAGACATCGGCAGCCATCTTGCTCCAACACATGGCCATACACTTTGGTGAGGGAAGTAACTTATGCTTTATGGCCTGGTAACTGTAAGCTTCTATCCCTTCTACCCCAAATAAATACCCTTTATAAAAACCAACCGATTTTTGGTATTTTGCATCAGCACCCCTTTGGCTAACTAATATAGTAATATTTGGTGAAGTATTACTGTAAGGAAAATTAAGTCAAATGTATGTTCTGCTTATAAAAAGAGAAATGCATATTAAAAATACACAGAAAGACAGAGAGTAGAGTACCAGTTAAAAGGGGCAGGGGGAAGGGAAGTATGGGGTTAATATCTAAAGGGTGCAGGGTTTCTGTTTGGGGTGAAGAAACCGTTTTGGTAATAGATGGTGGTAACGGTAGCACAACATTGAGAATGTGATTAATGCCACTGAATTGTCTGCTTGGGAGTGGCTGAGATGGGAAATTTTATGTTGTATGTATGTTACCATAATTTTAAAAGAGAGGCTAAAGAGACAATGACAAATAAATGCAATGCATGATCTTGGACTGGATCTAATAATGCAGGAGAAAATGTTCAAAAGGACATTATTGGGACAACTGAAAAAAACTGACTATATGCTTTTTACCAGTTAAATTTCCTGAACTTGATGGCTGTACTCAAGGTCATTACAAAAGTGAGTGTCCTTGTTCTCAGGAAATATAAGTATTACGTATTAGAGGAGCATGATGTATGTAACCTACTCTCAAATGTTTAGAGGCTAGCTGGGAGGGAGGGAGGCCAATGTGGCATAACGCTGATAGTTGGTAAATCTGGGTATCTGGGTGGGGGGCACACTGGGGTTCTGTGTATTGTTTCTGTAACTTACCTATAAGTTTGAAATTATTTCAAAATAAAAGGGCTGAAAAAATAATAAACTGAGATACTTTTCCACACCTTTTAAACTGCCAAACATGCTGTCTTGTCAGCATTCTCTGTTGCTGGTCTGTGGGGAAAGAGTACTCACACATATTGTTGGGAATTAAAAGGGTACAGTCCTATGCAGGTATATTTCATGTTATCTAGCTTATTTATATACGTATTGCTCTTAGATTCATCAATCCTATTTCTAGGATTCTATCCCACAAGTATAAAAGGAAAATGTAAAAAGACATACACCTGACTATTAATTGCAGGATTATTTGTAATAGCAAAAAAAGATCGAATAAAACTCAAATGCCCATGAATTGGGGACTGCTTGAATGATCCACACAATAGAGTAGTATGTGGCTTGAAAAAATAGAATGCTAACTGAATCTATATCCTGTTATGGAATAATCTCCAGGAAATAATGTTAAAAGTAAGGAAGAAGGGAAGCGGATGTGGCTCAAGCAGTTGGGTGCCCGCCTACCACATGGGAGGTCCTGGGTTCGGTTCCAGATGCCTCCTAAAGAAGATGGGCAAGACAGCAAGCTGACGTGACAGGCCAGTGTGGCGAGCTGATGCAACAAGAAGACGCAACAAGATAATGCAAAGAGGAAACACAAAGAGACACAATAAGCAGGCAGTAGAGGGGGCTCAAGCAACTACATGCCTCCCTTCCACAAAGGAGGTCCCAGGTTCGGTTCCCAGTCCCTTCTAAAAAGATGAGCACACAACAAATAGACATAGAGAGCGCAAACAATGGAAGGGAAGGGGGATAGAAATCAATTTAAGAAAAAAAGGAAAGGAAGAAAGGCTACATATAGAAACCTACCATTATTTAACAGGGGAGGTTTAAAAAAGGAACGATGGGAGAATGAACCATAATTTTAAAAATCATTTTCTATTAAGAGAAAGAGAAAATAGGTAGCATGAACATGGAGAAAAGCTAGACTTCTTTGAATTTATCTTGTTTTGTACATTTTATACACTTGACATTGGAACTATATAACTATTTTATATAATTATTAAAATTAAAAGTAAAAAGTAAAATTAAACAAATGAACAGTGTATCCAGTTGGTGACAAAACCATACATAGAGAGATGACTAGGTTCATGTAAAAAAGACCCAGGAGCCAATTTGAAGTGCTTCCAGTGGCCAAACATAGACCCTTTAGGCCGATATATTAAGTCATGAATGAAAGAATAATGTAATGGATTGAAAACATATCAAATATGTTTAAATCTATGAATACATAATGACAAAATATTCAGTTACAGTTTGAAGATGCTAGTAAACTAACTCACTCTTTTGAAAACAGGCTAACAAAGGAAGAGGGAGGGAAAGAAACAAGCATTTATCCTCCCTTTCCTAAAAACTACACCATAAGAATACTAAATAGATTAAGGGAATTTCTCTTTGTAGAAGTATTCTAGCTAATAAATGAAGATTAACAGATTTAAAATATCATAATTCTATAATTATATAATATAATAATGAACCAATGGATTTAGCATTGAACACCTATGGTTGCTAATATGACAAAAAGACAGCTAACAACTTGCGTCTCCTGATGAAAGAAGAGAATACCCCCTTGCCCCTCAAAAAGGGAATATTAAACCAAATCTATTTAATCCTCTCTAGATCCAACTACGATTGTACAAAAAATAAGGAGAACAAAGAAGCAATTAAAATCTAAACTTCTGGGGGAGCAGATGTGGCTCAAGCAGTTAAACACCCGCCACCCACATGGGAGGTCCTGGTTCAGTTCCCAGTGCCTCCTGAAGAAGACAAACAAACAACGAGCAGAAAATAAGCATACCTTGAGCAAAAACAATGAGTAGACAAGGAGCAAAAACAAATGAGCAGGGAGCGGATGTGGCTCAAGCAGTTGAGCACCCGCTTCCCACATGGGAGGTCCCGGGTTTGGTTTCTGGTGCCTCCCAAAGGAAAAAAAACAGACAATGAGCAGTGCAGCTGACAACAAACAAACAGATAAGGGAGCCATCTGGGGGGGTAGAAGAGAGAGAGAAATCTAAACTTTCATGGAAACTACCAGAAAGATAAACCAGTTTCCTCAACAAATAAATTGCAAGAGGGAAGTGAGAAGAAAGAAAGATGAGAGAAGAGAAACTATAGATTGAAAGAGATGTAAAAAAACATCATCCAATCATAGCATAGACCCAGTTTGGATCCTAAATCATCCAAAAATTAACATTTATGAGATAATTGGAAATATGAACACTAGATGACATGAAGGAATCATTAATTTTTTTGTAATGTGGAAGAGGCACTGTGTTTATTTTTAAAAGGAGGAGGAGAGATCCTTAACTTTTAGAGATACACAGTGAAATATTTATGGACCAAATGATATAATGTCTAGTATTTGCTTCAAAATAATAGAGAAGAAGTGAATGGGGCAAAAATGGCCATGGATTTAAGGTTGCTGGGGCTAAGTGATCAATACTAATAGCTCATTCTCTTAGACACACACACCTATCAACTCTAGTACTAACTATAGGTTCAAATAGAAGGGGCAGAAGAACGATGTGTAGGGAAACCACAGCTGAGTCCAACTCTGTCACACTGGAAATCATAAATTCCAAAATAGGGCCCACTGGCAGGGTGCCAAACTCCTGAGCTGTCTGCCCTGCCTATGGTGTCTGGATGTCTCCAGAGCCCTCAGGAGCCCTGCTATATGAGGCAATATACTTTGGCAGTCAATAAAATCCTGCTGAGATGTGCATAAGAGTAACCTCTGGAATGACCTCCCAACTCACTTTGAAGTCTCTTAGCCATATAAACTCATTTGTCTTTACCCCTTCCCCCTTTCATCAAGGTCTTTTTCCAGTTGCATTGCTAGTTGGTGCTTGGTAGTAATCCCTCGGTGCCAGGGAGGCTCATCCCTGGGAGTCATGTCCCACAGGGCAGTGGGGGAAGGAAGGTAATGCATTTATATACTGTTTGGCTTAGAGAGAGGCCACATTTGAGCAACAAAGAGGCTCTCAAGAGCTAACTATAATACTAGGTTAAGTTTCAATTTCAAAAGTAGAGGTTCATAAGTAAAGTCATTACTATCAAGGACCCGTCAATGGTCCATCCTCCTTCACTAGTCACTGCCCCTGTACTCAGGGGATTCTTGAGAATCCCATTAGAGATTGTGGCAGAGCTCCCCAGGATGGGGATTTGACATTCTTTTGGCTATTGTGTGAAACTCCAACCACTGTGACAATGCCACTTGAACACATTCATATGCCCCAGGTGAACCTCCTCCCATGCACCCCCCCATCTCTGACTTAAATCTTTGGGCTGTCCATCTACCAGTTGGGCCCTGAATCTCAACAGATCTGCAACACCTACTCTCCAGTTCATTGAACTCACCCAGAATAACTAACAAGGAGATGATGATGGACAACATCCATCTCAAGGAACAGAGAGAGTCTGCAACTGCAAGCAAGATAGTACCATCCATCTGCCCCAGGGGATCTAAGCCCCCTCTCAGTTAGAGGCATCTAATGGGCATCACCATCCCAGAATCCTCAGGATTGGGGAATGAACGATGGACTAAAGTAGGCTTATTGTTATTCTACTATACACTTATTGTGATTCTAGCAATAGAAGAACTTTTATCACTGATGTGGAGGCAGTGGCCCCTGGAGGTTCTGAGGGGAGGGAGAGAGAAAAATAGCTGTAACTTGGGGGCATTTTTGGGACTTGGGAATTGTCTTGAATGACATTGCAATGACAGATACAGGCCATTATGTATCTTGTAATAACTTACAAAAATGTGCAAGAGAGAGGGTAAACTACAATGTAAACGATAATCCACGCTTAGTGGCAATGCTCCAAATGTGTTCATCAATTGTAACAAATGTACCACACTAAAGAAGGATATTGTTAATGTGGGAAAATGTGGGAGGACTAGGGAGCGGGGCATATGGGAATCCCCTATATTTTTTATGTAACATTTCTGTAATCTAAGTATCTTTAAAAAAAATGAAATAAATAAAAATACCCAGAGGACAGGATGAAACAGCCCCCAAAAAAGATCTTCTAGGGTTTACGACAGCAGGCAAAGGCTGGACACCACACAGAGGAGAGAGGACAAAGAAGGGAAATCGTGACAACAGAACTGTGAGTTGAAACCAGCGGCTGCTGCTGCCGGCACCCTCCCCCACACTAAAGACACTTTAGAATTCTCGGGCCTCTGGCCCTGCAACTACAGACAAAGGGGGGCTCCAGGGATCTACCACCCCAGGAAAGGGGAGAGAGAGGGACACAGCCTAATGTAGACTCAGCTTCTGACCCACAAATTTGGTCTGCTGTGTTCCAAGAGCCCTTTGAGATCAGGTGAGAGCACACAGCGATTAGCCCTGGGAGCCTGAGAAGGACTGGAGAGATCCGACCCTTGCAATCTCTCGTTCTCTTCTAGCTGGGAATAATTGTTGAGGACACTCCAGAAAAGGGGAGAGAGAGGGACACAACCTAACGCTGACTCAGCTTTTGACTCAGAAATTTGGTCTGCTGTGTCCCAAGAGCCCTTCCTGGCCGGGTGGGGCTGTACCATTGTTGGCCTTGGAGCCTGCAAGGGGCTAAAGATATACAACCCTTCCAATCGCCTCGTCTACTAACAGGGACTGATTGTTGAAGACTCAGAGGGGAGTGGAAGTATTTCCTAGCCGGGAAAGGGAGGGGGCTGCCAGAGACGGCTGGAGAACTCTATTAGAGAAAGTTTGAATTACAAGGCTCCTAGCTTCCAGACAGGAAGTTCTATCACATTGATCTGTTCTCTGTTGCAACAAATACAGCCTGACCAGGCATGGAATTGAGAGCTGCCAAAGAGAG
>PVKH010021042.1:0-14439 GCA_004027955.1 Chaetophractus vellerosus | reverse complement strand
CCTCTCTGCTTCTCTCTAATCTCTGCTTCTACTTGAGTCCACCCCCACCGAGGGGTGGGGCTCAACGTCTCACTGACGTGGCAATTAACGCCCTACTCATAACTTAATCATGCCCAGATGAACAGATGAGCTTACAAACATAATCTAACTTATATTTTTGGAATTCATAATTAATTCAAACTCAAACCACTACAAGGGGAAAGGGGAAAAGGGGGAGGATGTTGGATATACGAGAAACCCCTACATTCTGTACATGACTTTTCTGTAACCTAAAGCTTCTTTGAAGATAAAAGGAAAAAAAATAAGACACTGGGGGAATAAATGGAAGAAAATGTCACTGTACATATAAGACAACAGATCTTACAGTGATGAAAGACATAATGCCAAAATTTTAAAATTTTGTTTACATTTTTTTCACTATTTCAATTTTTTAAAAATTTTTTGTATTTTGTTACTTTAAAAACTATCAGTTTTATTTCATTTTCTTATGAATTTTATTCAGTTATTTTCTTGGCTTCATTTTTGAAGAAGTTTTGGATCACAAAAGCGTTACAACTGTGGCAGGGGAGGATCATTGGTGCAGGGTGTCAGTGGTTCACCCGGGGCATATGAATGAGTTCAAGTGTTCATGGGGCATTGTCACGGTGGGTGGAAATCCACACAATAACTGAAAGAATATCGAATTCCCATCCTGGGAGTTCTGCCACATTCTCTAATGGGACGGCAAGAATCCCTTGAGTACAGGGGCAGGGACTAGTGAAGGAGGATGAACCATTCACGGGCTGTTGATATTGATGACTGCACTTATGAACCTTTTCTTTTGAAATTGAAACTTAGCCTAGTATTATAGGTTGCCTAAGAGTTACCTCCTGAGAGCCTCTTTGTTTCTCAAATGTGGCCTCTTTCTAAACCAAACAGCATATAAACACATTACCTGCCCCCTGGCATGGGACATGACTCCCAGGGATGAGACTCTTTGGTACTGAGGGATTACTACCAAGCACCAACTAGCAATGCAACTGGAAAAAGACCTTGACCAAAAGGAGAAAAGAGTAAAGACAAATGAGTTTATATGGCTAAGAGACTTCAAAGTGAGTTGGGAGGTCATTTCAGAGGTTTCACTGATGCACATCTCAGCAAGATCTCATTGACTGCCTTGGTAAATATTGCCTCAAATAGCAGGGCTCCTGAAGGCTCTGGAGACATCCAGACACTATAGGCAGGGCTGACAGCTCAGGAGTTTGGTGCCTTGCCAGTGGGCCTTACTTTGGAATTTATGCTCCCTAGTGTCACAGAGTTGGATTCAGTTGTGGTTTCCCTATACATGGCTTTTCTGACCTTTCTATTTGAACCTATAGTTAGTACTAGAGCTGATAGGTTTATGTCCAAGAGACTTAAATCTTTGGGACCTTCCATGTGCCAGTCGGGCCCTGAATCTCAACAAGAGTTGCAACACCTACTCTCTAGTTCATTGGACTCACACAGGACAACGAACAAGGAAATGATGATGGACAGTGATCATCCCAAAGAATAGAGAGAGTCTATAACTGCAAGCAATATAGTCCCATACATCTGCCCCATGGGATCTAAGCCCCCTCTCACTTAAAGGCAGAGTGGGCATCACCATCCCAGAATCCTCAGGATTGGGTAATGAATGATGTACAAGAGTAGACTTACTGTTATTCTACTACAGACTTATTGTTGTTCTAGCAATGGAAGAGTGTTTATCATTGAAGTGGAGGCAGTGGCCACCAGAGGTTCTGAATGGAGGGAGAGGGAAAAATAGGTGTAATATGGGGGCATTTTGGGGATATTGGAATTGTCCCAAATGACACTGCAATGACAGGTACAGGCCATTATATATCTTGTCATAACTTACAAAATTGTGTGTGAGAGAGATTAAATTAATAATCTACATTTAGTGGAAATGCTCCAGTATGTGTTCATCAAAATAACAAATGTACCACACTAATGAAGGATATTGTTAATGTGAGAAAGCGTGGGAGGGGTAGGGAGTGGGGCATATGGGAATCCCCTACATTATCATGCAACATTTATGTAATCTAAGTTTCCTTTAAAAATAAAAACTTTTTAAAGTATATTTTAAAAAATAATTGGGTAGGTTGGGGGGAAAAATACACCAAACATAAGATATGGGCTATAGTTCATAGTAATATTTTGATATGTTCTTTTTCAGTTTGTAACAAATGTTTCACAATAATGCAAGATGTTGGTGGTGGGGTGATGTATGGGAGCCCTATATAATGATATGCATGTTTGTTTTGTAAGTTCACAACTTTTACTATACACTTATTGTTTATACATGTTCAAGTATGTATGCTATACATCAATAAAATTTTATTTTAAAAAAACATCTAAAGGCAATGGCAGAGTTGCTGCTGCCTGGGGCAAGTGATAGCAGTTGGAGCAAACAATAGACTAACCAAAGAGCTTGGGAGAAAAGGGTAAAGAATGTGATGCTCTGGGAAATAAGGTCTTTGAAAAGCAACCACATATTTCTAAGAATCTAGAAGTCCATATGCATGTCCAGAGCTGTGTGCGTGTTCAGAAAAGACCAGAGAATGCCCTGAGGTCTCACTTCTGATGACTTTCAGGCTTTGCAAAAGCAGGACATAGATACTAACTCAAAGTTGTAAACTGACTAGCTATGACACACACACAGAGCCCATCCACAAACACTGAGAGTATTTTTTTGGTTGATTGGTTCCAGGAATTTAAGGGAATCTCTGTCAAAAACTTAGCTCAACACTAAGCTCACTAAACAGAGACTTCAGTGGTCATACATGGCAAAGAATACAGATTTTACAAAATTAGTTCAGAAAAGTCACTAAACAAACAACAACAAGCAGCAACAACAAACCCTGGGAAGAAGGCAACAATCTGATTTTCAGAGTTTACACTAAAATATTCATAATGGCCAATTTGCAGCAAGAAATATGAAGTGTACAAAGAAGCAATAAAGCATAGCCCATACAAAGGAAAAAAGAAATTAATAGAAATTGTCCCTGAGGAAGTCCAGACATTGGACATACAAGAAAAGACTTTCAATCACATATTTTAAATATACTCAAACAGCTACAGGAGACCATATTTTTTAAAAAACTAAAGGAAACAATAAGAATAATGTCTAATCAAGTAGAGAGTATTAATAAAGAAACATAACTTATAAAAAGGCACCAAATAGAAATTCTGAGTTTGAAAAGTAAAATAACTGAAATGAAAATTATTACTGTGGTTCCATAGCAGATTTAAGCTGGAAGAAGAAAGAATCAGTGAAATTGAAGATAGTCAATTGAAATTATCCAGTCTGGAACAGAAAGAATGAAAAATGAGTTGAACCTCAGAGGTGTATAGGATACCATCTAGGATACTAATATATGGATATTGGGATTCCCAGAAGAGGAGAGTGAGAAAGGGGCAGAAAGAATATTTGAAGAAATAATGTCTGAAAACTTCCCAAATTTGATGAAATCCTGAATCTACCCATTCAAGAAGTTCAATGAAACTCAAGTAAGATAAATGCAAAGGCATCTATACCAAGACACATTATAATCAATTATTATAATTACTGTCAAAACCCAAGGAGAAAGAGAGAATCTTGAAAGCATCAAGAAAGAAGGAATTCATTATGTACAAGGAATCCTCCATAAAACAGCTGGTTTCTCATCAGAAACAATGGAGGTCAAAAAGCATTGGGATGACATATTCAAAGTACAGAAAGAAAAAACAAAAATTATCAACCAAGAATTTTACATCCAGTAGAATTATCCTTCAAAAGTAGAGAAATTAAGACATTCTTAGATGAACAAAAACTGAAAGACTACATTGCCCTACAGAAATGGTAAAGGGAGTTCTTCAGACTGAAGTAAAAAGACACTATATAGTAATTCAAATGCACAAGAAAAAATTAAGAAGACCAGTAAAAGTACCTACACAGGTAAATACTAAAGTCAGTATTAATGTATTTTGGGTTTATAACTCTTCTTTTTTTCTATATGATTTAAAATACAACTGCATAAAAAAACAATTACAAGTATATATTGATGGGCATACAATAAATAAGGATATAATTTATGACAACAACAACATAAAGAGGGAGATGGAGCTATTATAGGAACAAAGTTTTGTATATTTTTAAAACCAATATGGTGATAATTTGAATTAGATCATTATAAATTAAGGTGTAATTGTAATCTCCAAGGCAACCACTAAGAAAATAAGTTAAGAAATATGTTGTAAAAGAAACTAGAAGGCAATCAAAATGGTACATTAGAAAATATATGTTTAATACTAAAGAAGGTAGTAATTGAGGCATTGAAGAATATAAAAAATATAAGACATTTAGAAAAATAGCAAAATGGCAAAAGTAAGTTCTTCCTTATGAATAATTGTACCAAATGCAAATGGACTAAACACACCAATCAAAAGGCAGAGATTGACAGAATGAATTTTTTTAATGACCCAACTGTATAATATTTATATAAGACTCACTTCAGATCCAAGGACACAAATAGGTTGAAAGGAAAAGGATGGAAAAAGATTTTTCATGAAAACTGTAAACAAAAGAGAGCTTGAATGGCTATACTAATAGACATAATAGACTTTAAGACAAAAATATTTACAATAGACAAGAAAGGGCATTTATAATGCTAAAAGGGCCAATCCATCAGGAAAATACAGCAATTATAAACATATATGCATGTAAGAACAGATACCCAAAATATAAGAAGCAAAACTATAAGAATTGAAGGAAGATTCCTGAAGACTTCAATACCACAGTTTTAAAAATAGAACAACCAGACATAAGATCAGCAAGGAAAGAGAAGACTTGAACAATATTATAAACCAACTACACTTAATAGACATAAACAGAACACTCTATCCAAGAACAGCAGAAGACACATTTTTCTCTAGTGCACATAGAACATTCTCCAGAATATGGCCACATATTTGGGCACAAAATATGTCTCAATAAATTTTAAAAATTTGAAATCATACACAATATCTTCTTCAACCAAAATTGAATGAAATTAGAAATAATAACAAGAAAATCTGGAAAATCCACAAATATGTGAAAATTAACACACTTAAATAACCAATGAGTCAAAGAAGAAATCACTAGGGAAATTAGAAAATACTTTGAGATAAATGAAAACAAAAACTTACAGGATTTAGCAAAAGCAGAGCTCAGAGAGCATTTTATAGGTGTAAACACTTACATTTTTAAAAAGGGAACAGGGGAGCAGATGCAGCTCAAGTCATTGACTGCCTGCTTCCCATTTACGAGGTCCCAGGTTTGATCCCCAGTACCTCCTAAAAGCAAACAAACAAAAAACCCAACTGTCATTGCGTAGTGGATGTAGCTCAGTTGTTGAGCTCCTACTTTTTTCCATCTACAAGGTCCTGGGTTCAATCCCCAGTACCTCCTAAAAAAGGGGTGGGGGGAGAATAGCTCAACTCAATAACCTAACTTTTCACCTTAAGGAGATAGAAAAAGTAGAGAAAACTAAATGCATAAAAGCAGAAGGAAGGAAATAATAATGATTGCAGTGAAAATAAATGAAGTAGATACTATTGCTACAACAATAGAATCAACAAAACCAAAAGTTGTTTTTTTTTAAAAGATAAAGATGAACAAAATTGAGAAATCTTTAGCTAGACTGACCAAGAAAAAAGAAGAATAAAATTACTAAAATCGGGAATGAAAGTGTGAACCTTACTAACTGACCTTACAGAAATAAAAAGGATTATAAAGAATACTATGGAAAAATGTATGCCAACAAATTAGATAACCCAGATTTAATGGACAAATTCCTAGAAACAAGCTAACTACCAAAACCAACTCAAAAAGAAATAGAAAATCAGAATAGATCTATAACAAGAGATTGAATCAGTAATTTAAAAAAAATTTACAATAAAGGCTCCAGCCTCACTTCACCCTGATAAGGAGAGGGGGTTGATGATTTAGTGCCCAGGATTACAGGCCTGGAGATGGGAAGTTAAGAAGACCTTATAACTGACCAGGGCTTGAGCAAAAGGTTATCTCTGTGAGCGATGGGTTTTGTTGCATTAATTATCCATGTGGACAAGAAATCAGGGGAATGTTTAACATGTTGAAGAGACTAGCCTTCTCCAAGCACTTTAACATTTCTTCAAACAGCATTTATTGATCATATGTTACAAATAGGTTAAAATCGTTTGACCCATGTGTGCAGTTCTCAATGTCTTAATATAGGCCACAGTTCTCTTTATTCAAACCAGCACCACCTTGGTAGCCTTACTCTTCTTACTGTGTGGACTTGAAACAAATAAAATTCATTTCTTCAGGGAAAAAATTTTTTTTCCAATAAGGAAAAGGCAAAAACTGAATGGCTTCACTGATAAGTTCTACCAATTGTTCAAAGAAGAATTAACACCAGTCTTTCTCATACGCAACCAAAAATAGTAAAGGAGGGAACACTTCCCAACAAATGCAATGATGCCGGTAATACTCTGATACCAAACCCAGAGAAATACATCACAAGAAAAGAAAACCACATAAAAAATATGTGGAATATACCATATTAATAGACAGAAGGGGAAAAATCATATGTTCATCTCAATTGGCTTAAGTTTTGAAATCAGGAAATGTGAGTCCTCCAACTTTATCAAGATTGTTTTGGCTATTTGGGTGGTCCCATGGAATTCCATATGAATTTTCGAATCAGCTTGTCCATTCCTGGAAAAAAAAAAGGGCCATTGGAATTTTCATAGGTATTGCATTGAATCTTAGTTCAACTGGGGAGTATTGCCATCTTAACAATATTAAAAGTCTTCCACTGCATGAACACAGGATGTTTTCCCTTTTATATAGATCTTATTTAATATCTTTCAAAATTATTTTGTAGTTTTCAGAGTATAAGTTTTGTACCACTTTGGTTAAATTTATTCTTAAGTATTTTATTCTTTCGGATGCTACTGTAAATAGAATTATGTTCTTAAGTTTATTTTTGAATTGTTTGTAAGTGTATAGAAATAGATATTATTTTTGCATGGTAACCTTGTATCCTGAAACTTCGCTGGACATGTTTTTTAGCTCAATTGTGTGTGTGAGTGTGTGTGTGTGTGTGTGTGTATCATTTAAAGTCAACCCAAAGAATGGGAGAAAAATATCTGCAAATCACATACCTGTTAACACTCTAGTATTTAGCATGTAAACACTAACAATTCAATAATAAAAAGACAAATAATTCAATTAAAAAATGGACAAAGGATCAGAATAGAAATTTCTCCATAGACACACAAATGGTCAATAAGTATATGAAAAGATCCTCAATATCATTAGTCATTAGAGAAATGCAAATAAAAACTACAATGGATATACCCACACCCACTGGATAGCTATATATTTTTTTTACATGAAAAGAACAAGTATTGGTGAGAATGTGGAGAAATTGGAACCCTCATACAAATGGTGGGAATGTAAAATAGTGCAGTTGCTGTGGGAAACAGTTTGCAGTTCCTCAATAAATTAAATATAGAATTATCATGTGACCTTGCCATTGCACTCCTAGGAACATACCCAAGAGAATTGAAATCAGGGAGGCAAACAGATACTTGTATGCCATTGTTCATAGCAGCATTATCCACAAGAGCAAAAAAAAGCGGGGGTGGGGGGGAATCCAAATGCCAATCAACTGATGAATGGATAAACAAAATATGGTATATTCATACAATATATTATTATTCAGCCATAAAAGGAATGAGGTACTGATATATGCTACAACATGAATAAACGTTGAAAACAATTATGATTAGTGAAATATGCCAGACACACAAAAAGGCAACATATTATGATTCCTTTTTTATGAAATGTCCAGTATTAGCAAATCCATAGAGACTGAAAGCAGATTAGTGGTTTCCAGGGGTTGGGTTAGGGGTAACATGGACTGACTGCTTCATGGGCACAGGGTTTCTTTTTGGGGTGATGATTATGATCTGAAACTAAAGAGTGGTTACATTTGTACAACTTTGCGACTGTACTAAAAGTCATAACTGTACACTTTAAAATGATGAAAATGGTGAATTTTATGTAATGTGAATTTTACCTCATTAAAAAATGTAGTTATAAAGATTGCTACCTAATGATTAAATGAACAAGTCACCAAGAATATATAACAATCCTAAATTGGGGTAAGCCTAACAATAAAAAATTTGATAGAATCACAAAACAAAATGACAAATTCATAGTCATAAAGGAAGATTGTACCACAATCCTATATCCCTTGGTTCATTAAGTCCAAATATCCACATGCATTTTTCAAAACGCCATTCAGCTCAACAGGAAAGCAAATAAAATCAAACAATCACCCATACCTAGAGCATAATAGGGGACAGTACAATAAACTTCAATTTACATGCAGGTAGGGTAACATCCCAGGCTGGAGAAGAATCAGGCAGAGATTACAAAGAAGCTGAAAGAGGGTGGTAAGTCCCTAGAAAAGATGGAACATACTACCTCCAGTAAGAAAGCATCCTTTACTGATAGGGAAATACTGAGAACAGGTCTGAGACTAAGACTATCTGAACAGTGACTTTAAAGAAAGAGACCCGGAAGTGTGCAAGATCAGAAAGGCAATGTTGGAAGGGCACAGCTTCTGGGGAAGAGAGGGCAACTAAGAAGGTAAAGAGAAATAAGGACTCAAGCACTAGAATTCAAGGGTGCTAGAGCTTTAAGATAGTATCGTAGTATCAGTAGGAACCCTCTTTTTCTCCTTAATAGGTGCCATTAGTTAAACTTAACTTCACTCTTTCTACAGTAGAGGGCACTCTTGAACTAAGATATTGAATAAACTACCCCAACTTTTGATTCCTCTGTAGAATTACTGTGATTGGTGCTAGTCCAGGAAGTTCTAACATACTTAAAACCAATAGAAAAAGGCAACATTACTATTAAGAAGAAAATAGTAGATGATAATAAAAACTAAGCCGGTGAAAATCCTCCTCAGAAACATGCCCAAACAAGCACAGACATCCTTCACCACCATTTCTATTCAGTAATGTACTACAGATCCTAGCAAATGCAGTAAAACAAGAAAAAGAAGCATAAGTGTAATTGGAATGGAGGAAACAAAATTTTCATCTTACACAGATGTTATGATTGTTTACATTTAAAAATCCAAGAGACTACAAGTCATAAGAACAGGAAAGTTTAGCAAGGTTGTTGAATACAAGATCAATATACAAAATTTAACAGCACACCCATACACCAGCAACAAGAAATTAGGTAATATAATTAAAGTGGAAAAATCCCATTCACAATTGCAACAAAAACTCTAAGGTCCTCGGATACATTTCCAAGATGATACAGAAAATAAAGAACAGTCATGCTCCCAAAATACCACAGCCTCATATTGCCTATTTGCTGCACAAACTATGCTTGCTATGTATTCAAGGATAAGGCTGTTAAGAAGTTTGTCATATGAAACATAGTAGAGACCACAGCCATCAGAGACATTTCCAAAGCCAGTGTCTTCAACACTTATGTGCTTCCTAAGCTGTATGTGAAGGTACATTACTGTGTGAGCTGTGCCATTCACTATAAGGTAGTCAGGAACCATTCTCAGAAGCCCAGAAGGACCAAACAACCCCCACCGTGATTTAGACCTGCAGGTGCTGCCCCAAAACCTCTGCCGAAGCCCATGTAAGGAGTTGAGTCCTTATAGACTGAAGAAAAACTAGTCTTTGGAAAAAAAGATAAAACGGAAATTAAGCTTAAAGAAAAATCTCTAAGGTTTATAGGAGCATATCTTAACAAAAGATGTGCAAGACATTAATGGGGAAAATTATAAAATTTTGTTGAAAGACATAAAGGAATTCCTCCATTTATGGATGGGATGACTCAATTAATGATGGCAATTATTCCACCCAACAAATTTAAAGCACTGCCAATCAAAATACCACACAAGGATGTATCATGGAACTTGAAAAACTGATTCTTATATTTATATGACTCCATAAAGGTCAAGGAGAGCGGAGACAACTTTGAAAAGAGAATAAAGTGGCTAAGCTCATTCTACCAAATATCAAGTCTTCATATAAAGCTTTAGTAATTAAGACAATGTTGTATTGATACAGACAGATACAAAGAAATCAATGGAGTAGAATAGAGAGCCCAGAAATAAACTGGCTTAAATGGAGGAAATTTGGTGTATGATAGAAATAGCTTTACAAATCAGTGGGGAAATAATGGATTAAATGGTATTGGACTAATTGACTAGTCTTATAAAAAAAAAATGTTCACATTTAGTACCTGAAAGTAAGTTCAATGGGAATTAAAAACCTATACATAAAAAGTGAAACTTTAAAACTTTTAGAAAACAAAATAGAATACCTTTATGACATCTGGGTAGAAGATATTTCTTTAACAGGACCAAAACAAAAAAAGACAATCATAAATGGAAAGACTGGTAAATTTGACTAAATTACAACTTAAAACTTCTATTGAGGGGCCGGCTGTATAGCCCAGTGGACAGGGCACCGGTACACCACATGGGAGGCCCCAGGTTCGGTTCCCGGGGACCTCTCCGAGCGGGCAGACGGCCTTGAGAAAGGCAAGCCGCCATGGGCGGGGCAAAGCCGCCATGGGCAAGACAAAAAGCCACCACCGGCAGGGCAGAGCCACCATGGGCAGGGCAAGTCACCTATGAAATACGGAGCTGAGCCGCCCGCGAAACATGGAGCCGAGCCGCCCGCGAAACACAGAGCTGTGCTGCCCGCAAAACACAGAGCTGAGCTGCCGGCGAAATGGAATGGAATCACCCACGAGCGGGGGCGAGCCACCTGCGTGGAGGGCCGACTCGGCGCGTCGCCGCAAAAAACGGGGAGAGACAAGAAGCAGACATAGAAGAACACAGAAAAAAATAATGAACACACAGCAAGAGCAAGAAGAAAGGGGGGGGGGGATATGTAACAAAAAAAAATTAAAAAAAAAAACAACTTCTATTGATCAAACGACCCCATAATCAAACTTATAAGACAAGACATAAACTGGAAGAAAATAATTATAATAAATGTAACCAAAATAGGATTAGTATCCAGAATAAAGAACTCTTACAAATCATCAAGAATAAAACCCCAATAAAAATGAACAAAGGCTATAAATACTCAATTCACAGTGGAAGACACCAGAATGGACAATAAACAATTAAAAATAAATTCGGTCTTAAAATTCAGTCTTAAATTTAGTAAATAGGAAAACTCAAAGTAAAATAACAATGAGGCACCATTTTATATACATCAGATCTGTAAATATTAAAAGCTTTATAATGATGTTTATGAGGACATGAAAGATTGGGAATGTTCCTATACTACTAATGGCCATATCATGCAAAATTGAAGGTGCACATAACTTATTGCCCAGCAATTCTATTTCTGAGAATAAAGTATTTCTGCATATATACTTAAGAAAGCATGTATAAAGATAATCATTACATCCTTCTTTATAATAATCTATCAATAGGATGGTATATTGGATGGATATATAAATCACAATATATTGTACAATGGAATACAACAGTTGGTCTTCTGACTTCAATATCTGGATGCATAAGACGTGCAGATTAAATGAAATAAAGAAAAAATGTAAAACTGGATCTACATATTTCAATACAAATATACCTCAGAAATGTAATGTTGAATTAAAAAAGCAAGTTGCAAAAAGATATGCATGTATGATTCTATTCATGTAAATTTCAAAACCTCACGAAACAAAACTATATATTGTACTTGGAAACATATATTTGCAGTCAAAGTATTAAAAGTTGAATGGAAATGAACCTGTTTTAATTTCCTTGCCTGCTCCAGCAAATACCATACAACGGATTGGCTTAAACAATGGGAACTTATTAGCTCATGGTTTTGAGGCTAGGAAAAAGTCCAAATCAAGGCTCCATAAAGGCGGTGCTTTCTTCCTGAAGACTGACATTCTGGAGCTGGCTGCCAATGATCCTTGGTTCTGGGCTCCTCTGTTACATGGCAATGCACATGGAGACCTCTCCTTGACTCTCCCTTCTCTTCTGGATTCCATTGACCTTCAGCTTCTTGCTTCTCATGGCTTTCTCTCTGTCTTTCTGAATTTCATTCTGCTTATAACAGACTCCAGTAATAGGGTTAAGACCCATCCTGACTGAATTGGGCCACACCTTAACTGAAGTAACCTCATCCAAAGGTCCTGCTTACAATGGATTCACACCCATAGGAATGGATTAAGTTTAAGAATGTGTTTTTCTCAGGCACATAACTCCAATACCAATCAACTACAGAATTATGGCTTCCCCTGCAGAAGGAGGGACACAAACATGATGATGATGGAGATACCTCAAATCTATCTTTAATATATATAAAGATAGATAGATAGATAAATAGATAGATAGATAGATAGATAGATAGATAGATAGATAGATAGATAGAGAAAATCTGGTATAAATATTAACTTACACTATAACTGGGTGATGAGTACATGGGTGTTTGAAATGTTTTTATATAATGGTAATATTCCATAACTTTTAAATGTGTTTAAGTGCTAACAGAGGACACTGAACTTGCTTCGGTATCCTCTTCTCACCCAAATTTGTGACTCAAATGACATGATTATCAGTGATCCAAGCACGTCAGCATTTGGGTATCTCTCAACTCACATAAGGTAGTAGAACTCATTCTACCTATATTCAGGGCCTTCTCCCATTTCCTTATTGTCACCTCCCAGCACATAGTCTGGTACAAGGTAGACACTGAAAAATATTCATTGAATGAATAATGCAATAAAAAGAAAATTAGAGTGTAAAGGGATATAGATTTACCACAATGAGAACCCAAAGTAAACAGAAGTGGAAGATTAAAACATTCACTTATCTTTCTAGAAAGGCAATGTGGCTCAACAAAATGGAAACGTTTGTAATATTAAATGATGACTTTCACTAAATTAGACTTCCTGTGATTCTCCTTTCTCTTTCTTTCTTTTTAAAACCCAAAGAATAGAGCAACAATGTTTGATGCTATATAAGGGAATATATTATGTACTCCCAAAATTTGAAAAATGATAGCCTTTTGAGAATAAAAATATAGAAAATCAAATAGATCTTCCTCTTTAACACTAGTTTAAGACTGTAGCCAAATAAAGAACATAAAGAAAGAATAAGTCTGTCAGAAGAGAAATGGCCTTCAATGAAACTCAGGAAAGCAAGAGGCCATAAAGACAAAAAGGCATTGATTCCAGGCATGGATCCTGGGGAAGAGGTGTCCTGGCTTAGGGATAGACCTCTCTAGTTCTGGAAGCAAGGCTGGAGTGCATCAATATCATTGCAACATTTGGGCTCACTAGAAGCCAACAACAACTCTAATTTGTTATCTGGAACCAGTAGGAACAAGCTTGTGCCACCTGGATCTACTCTACCACCCCCATCCTTACCCATAGCTGGGTAAGGATAGGCCCAAATATCAGCCAATGCCCCATGCCTGGTCATGGCCCTCCATTGGGATTTCCCTTTCTCAGTAGAAACCAATGGGAAAGGGCCAGTCACTCTCTTCTGATGGGAACCATGTGGAAGAAGGTAGTCCTCAGAAGGAAAGAATGAAGCTGAAAGAAAGAGAAAGAGAATCCTGAAGGTTTTCTAGTCCTGATCCCAGTCGTTTCTGAAGCCCAGCTATTCCACTGGCTTTACTATAGTTTCATGGAATGCTCCAGCACTTATTAATAAACTCCCCTTTTGCCCAAGATAATTTTAATTGTGCTTCTGTTACTTACAACTGAAAGAATCCTGACTAGGTAATTAAATAATCAGAGTCTGAGGCCATTAATCACTGTACTCATACAACCAACTCCCCTTGCTTTGATTCAAAATACATTGAGCAACATTCTGATTATAGTTTGGCTCTCCATATGGTTTTCCCACAGAACAAGAATGCTTTTATTAGACTGACATGACTCTCTGAAGTGCTTGAAAATTTTATTTCTCATTATAAATTAACTAATTTTAGAATTCTGGCTTTTCTTGTGAGTTTAACGAGCACAAGTGAATCTCCATGAGTCAGATAAATTCTGAAGCATAGATAAAATGGCCTTTCTGGATATGTAAAACAGAAGAACAGATGCTTGAAAGCTGGACAGCTGGCTTTCACACAGCACCACACACGATTTGCCACATGTGCCCTTCTCAACCTTTAACAATTGTAGTTAAGGGCACTTTGTAAGGCAGATAGTATGAAAGATGTTTTGTAAGATGAGATGGGAAAAGAAGTTTGATGTGTCAGTTATCACTAAGGCCATGGTACTAGTCAAAATGCCTATCCCTGCATTAACACCAGTGGTAACATTGTGAATGTATGACAGGATGATGGACCAAAATCAACAGAATCACAGTTTCTTGAAGTTGGAAGAAT